>VTPC01090919.1:152258-204571 GCA_011009095.1 Ignelater luminosus
GAAAACACGCGGTGATCTGGTCCCTCCCCATTAGCCCATAGAGCGATCCCTGCAGATGAATTATGAAAACGTATGTGTTTTATAAAAACAAGATAGATTTTTAATTATTCCGGCCCATAAAATACAAAGAAATTTCATAAGATGGCAAGATAGGCAAGATGATTGTAAATGCAATATTATAGCAAATTGGTGCCCATTAAACCATTTCTGGTGGTATATTCTGAACCAGGAGGCAAGAATACTTTAGGAAAGGACAAAGTTACTCATTTAACAAAATTTTTGTCCACCAGTATTATGTGAATAACGGACATAATCAGAAAGCGGAAATAATCTGCTTCAAATAGAAGTAGGTTTATGGGAAGTTGTTACTGAAGAGAAACCAGAAGATGCTGCCAAAAACCAATGGAATCAAAGAATAAAAAAGCTAAAACTTTTATTGGTTTATTAGCAAAAAATTCAAAATTAATTTACATTAGAAAATCGGAGGCAGCTAAAGAATATTGCGCTGCTTTGAGAACCCAACACTGTCAAACAAAGTGTCATTTTTAAAGAAGTTATGCAGAATTAAGTTAAATGAAAATGATAAAATAGAAAACCATTTAAATAAAAGGATACAAATAGTTGATAAATTAGCTATTATGGGGCAGAATCTACAATTTGTGCTTTCTCGGAGCCAGGTACTTTAGTAAGGGTCGAAAGTACCAAACCCGTTTCCAAGGCTATTAGTGGAGGAACGAAAATTCAAGGGTTTATAATACTAAATAAATAAAACTCAAAATTATTATTATTATTATAAAAATTCAATTTATTTAATCGCCTGTAAAAAAAAACACGAAAATAAAAGGAAATGGCCGCGGTATCCGCCACACAGTACAACGTACAGGGCGAGTAACCTTTTTAGGGCGCCAACCAGTAATACACTGGAGCAGAGTTCCACAAAGAGTCCTAGATTCTCCAGCACCAATTCAAAGCATACAGAATATTAGACGTAAATGCTTGAAGAATATACTTCAGTAGAGAGGCTTAACTTATAAAAAAAGTAAAAGTTAGTAACAGAGGCTGTAATAAAAATCAAGAAAATGAATTTGAAATAGATTTATTTAGATAAAAAGAAGACAGTGTTGAAGTTAAAAACGAGGCAAGAGATACAAACAAAAAAAGAGATAGATGGATATGAAAATGAACTTAATGAAAGAGATGAATTATCCAATGAAGACAGCATACAAAGAAAGAAGAAAACATAACCAATTTTAAGAAAATCGTCATGAAAATGATATCAATATGATATCATTATGAAGAAGCTGTAAAATCACAAGACAGAAGAAAATGGTTAGCAACAATCTGTGAAAATATATGTAGATGCAATAAAGAAGTTAGAAACTTGGATATCGGTACCATTACCAAAAAACAGAAGAGTGGCTGATTTCAAATAGGTTTACAAAATGAAAATTGATCTACAGAAGCATAATATAAGGCGCAGAGCACGGGAATGGTTGCAGGGGGTTCCACATAAACATTTGGAGAAGACTATGATAAAGTAAAATAGTAAAAGTAATAGTAAAATATAATTAAAATTGAAAAGTCCCCTCTGCCCTTACTTGAAGCTGAAAACTCAGTATTCTATAATAGTTGATCAGCTCGGACTTTGGTAGCTTGTGATTAAATTTTTCACATGTTGTTCTGTATTGAATTCTTAAATCAAGAGGTCAAAACTTGAATGCTTTTCTTAAAACAAACGAAAACGTTAGTTGACTCCTTGTTTAAAAGATACCAGCTCATATTTAATTTTCCACTGAGTTCTTGAAAGAATCTCAATTCTTTGATGACCTGGTTCTTCCCTGTGCACAGCTCCACAGTATCTAAAACATGTACTTGTCATGTTTGAACTATTTTTTTTATTCAAGAACGGATCAAATTCAGAGTATCACCAAATAAATGATAGAAACCTTCAAAAGTTGATTGATTTAAGTCAGACAACCCGACCGAAAATCTTTCTTCTCGATTAAATGATCATACTAAATACTAGATAATTTATCTGCCCTTGTGCGTAGTACACGTTTCTGTTGTTACAACCTAGCATAAACTTATTGGTGTTTTCTGAGTTTTAGTTTGATTAAAATATCAACAAGATCGAAAATTCAAGATGTCTGCCTAGGCTAGATCAGAGATGAAGTTTGTCACTAAAACTTCTTTTCCAATTTATTACTGGATTAGTAGAGATACGAACGTACAGGGCAAGTTAACTTTAAAATGGGAAATGGAACAAAACAATATTCAAAACTGGCCCTTGACGACAGAAGTTTACGTAGAAGAGTGAAAGGAATGATGTAGCGTAAACGACAGCTTTAGGAGTATTTCCTCTGCATTCAAGAATGCGATGAAATCCCAATACAAGACTAAAATGTTTTTGCTTTCTCTTCTATTGTTGCCTTTTTCTTTATAGCTCATTCTGCCATTCTATTTTACTGTTCTTTGGCTTAAGTTAAGTGAAGGTCAGGGTAAGTCTCCCCCTAGATCCTATTCGCGTGCTGAAAGGGTAACTCTTGTTGGAAATGATTCTGTTTCTACTGAATGTGGAAGATGTTGCCACATATGATCAAATTCAATTGAATCCTGATTCTATCTGCAGTTTCTTCAATCATGGAGGGGATAATTTATAATTGGTAATGGAGAACGCAGCTTGGTATCCATTAGATGTGATAGGAAGAGGCAAACCTTCAGAATTTCAGATTTCAGATCTTGAAACGTCAGAAAAAAATTATTTATACTTTGTATAGTCTTTGTAAGAACTTCCCTATTCAACTCAAAGAATATATTGTCAAGTCCAAACGCTTCATAAACGACTGTGCTTACATAGATTCCGTGGAGTTTTCTTTCTCCAATAATTATAAAGATGTTTTGTTTTTACAGAGCTCCCCTTACAACTCTTCTTGAGACGAAATACAAGCGAATTTTGTCTCCTCCTCCTACAGCTTTGTTTCTATTATAATTTCCCAGAGACTTTTTGTCGGCTATTATTTCTCTCAGAGAAAGATAAAGAAATTCATATTTAATTCGTGTTTTTAAATTTGTCATAGTAACTCTAAACGGATACCTTCATTATAAAACTAAAGAAAGAATGGATTCCTATACAACTTCCTCTGAATTATTTACATTATCCTGATGATGCAGACGCAACCTAGCAACCTAGAAGCAAACAATAGCACTACAATCAATTCATAAGTAAATAAATGACGTCTTATCTATAACATTGCAGAAACATTTCAACTGACCATGCAAATATTAAGTTCAGGTAAAGCAAAATTTCTGGAATTCATTATCAGAAAGGACAGGTAGGAAAGTACATTTTAAACCGTAAACTATTTTTAGAATACATGGGTTAAATAGAGATGTAACAGTTTAGAGGAAGTTCATGTTAAAAATGGCACAGTTATTAATTCATCACCAGAATAAATAAATAAAGAAAAACCCAAAAGTGAAAATCCGTCTCCAAACCGATTTTAAATTATCTTATTAAGGTAACATTAAAGTTAAAGTTAAAGAGTCAAGCTAACCAAAATTTATCGAAGCTTATAAAGTTACGATAGTGATTCGATGATCTGAAGCTGTATAAAACCGCAAATGACGCGTTTAAACCGATTAAACCGTCTATCGTATACCGCCTAGCGGCGTAAAAAGTAGACGATAATAGAATAATAAATTAGAAACAATTTATGGAGAAAAGGCAAGGCGTAAGTCTAATAAATCAGGATCAAGCTCATAAGCTCCACAATTAGCAGGTCGAGTTGCAAGCATTTTCAAGGTGTTGCAACAGGGCAGAAAGCAATCCGCCGCCATATTTACATTAATATCATGCATACCTACTGCTATTAGCTATTTGCATGAATCTAAGTAATGTGTTATTTCTAAGGTAAAACGTGTTTGGAGACTCGTAAATTTATAGGTGTATCAATTGAAACGTGGTATATAAAAGTAGATATGTAAGTTTTGATTTTTCTTTCTTTGCATTAAATGATTTATATCTTTGTTGTTGTGTAATTGTTTCGGTTAATTAAGCATTCCAAATGTAGACTTGTAATGAAAATTATATTAACTGGATAAAACCAAGGGAGGGCTGACAAGGCGATAATTATGAAAAACTGCATGTCGCGTTGCGTAAACCGAAAGAATTTAGAATTATTAGAAACTAAATACTGATTTATGTTATAAAATATTGATACGCATAAACTATTCTTTTATTGCTGCATTTACATCCTTCAAGTCGTGTAACATTTACATTTAAAATGCGGCAACCTACGCAGGGATTATCCGAACTTTGTTAATACATCAATAAGAATCGTCATATACATATATGCATAAATAATAAACATAATAAAAATAAATATTAGACTTTGATGATTGATGATAGATAGATTTCATAGAATAATCTCTTGTTGCCTTCTTTGGTGCTAAATAGAAATCTTTGTATTAGATATTTGCGAATAAACATTTCAAACGTGAAATTTGGTTACGTAATTTTGTGACTACATTCGGAAGTAAGTGCATAAATAAATATTTGTAAACAAGAAATAAAAAGAAAATAATTCTTAAATTGATTTGTACAATTATTTTTATTGTGAGATGGCACGAGGTAAATCGTAATTTCGAACTAATATGATCTGTTGGTTATTTGGTGCCTATGAGTGTTAAGGGGGAATTCCCAGCGTTTTTCCCAGAATTTTCTGCGTTCTTTCGAGAATATTCAGACACCTAAACATTATGAAAATCCAAATCTATTAGTCCCAAAATTCGATTTGCAACTTGACAATTTTATAAATTCTGAACATATCTGTTGAACAGTGTAGCAGTGGATGGAACGTCTAAGTTGAAAAAATCGAATTAAGTTAGTCGAAATTAAAATAAACAAATCAATCTGATCTAAAATAAATGCAGACGTAGACAGTCAATGTTTATGGACTTCAAACTGGTATTTATTTTTATTTTCTAAGCCAATTACTACTGCACATGTTAAAGGTAACTTGGCACTGATCCTTACCACAGTTGTAAACTATCGTATGTGCTTTCTACGAAATACTTATTGCACTATGAGGGGCCTTTGGTCATGTTTGTATGCCAACAGACGGTCAAAATCAAAAACATTTTTAATATGAAGGTTTAGAGCAAAGTTAGGTTGTTGTGTTGCTTGTGTGTTACTTAGGTTGAAAATTGAGGTTCTAAGATGTTTGACTTTCGATCTTTTCCTCTTTCGATAATTTTATTTTTGATCAAATTTATTAATTTCGATTTTTCTTAACAAGATCATAAGCCTCCATCGCACTCTGTGTATTTTATACATATTTAAAAAAATTGTTTCAGCGGTGTATGGCGAGTTATTTAATAGACTTAAGCAAGTTCTGACTTGTGTCCCGCCAGAAAAAAAGGGAAGACGAGTATGAATATGGCGATGATAGCATTGTTGATGAAACATACCAGCCGGATTCAATTTCAGGTAGATATTTTCAAGAATTTTCCTGCAGATTAATTTCCTAATGAAGATCTCGACGACGAGGATGAAAATGGTATGTCCAATTCATTAGATACAACGGTCACGGTTCAATCTTTACTGCTTTCGATTTCAATCTTTAAGAATTTGAGCTCCTACATTTCAATATTGCAAACGTCTACAGGAAGAGTACAGTACAAAGTACAAAATGTCTCTGGACTGGAAGAAGTCCAATCTGGCAAGGTCAGCTGCCCGCTGAAACTTTAGTTGAAATAGCTGTGCAGCATTTTAAAAAATCTTATCTATATTTGCTGAGCAAACCAATTTGTATGTGACACAAACAGATGTTGCACCGAACTTTCGTTAACTAACACTCAAGAACTTGAATTGCATTTAACATGTCTTTGATTGTTATTTTCGAAACGCGAAAACACAGGAGTTCCAAATGTAGGCTTTCACAGGTGTCAGACGTAATGCCGCTTGGATTATGGGAACTAGTAAAAAAAGAACATTCATGTTGATCTTGCTCGCCGTATCTTCAAAATCAGAAAAGTTTATAGAACAAATTCGTGAAACAGTCAGTCTGGCTGCTCCTGCAGCAAAAGAGAAACCAGGAAATCTTATCCGTCTGAAATCAAATATGATCACGGAAAGATGAAAAGCAAGAAGAGTTTGGCAACGAACAAGGAATCCTGCAGACAAAATAAAGTTTAATAGAGTAAGCAACCAAACAAATAAAAAAAATCAGTGACTTTAAACAGGGTTGTTTTGAGGCCTATCTAAGTGGACTAAGCTCCAGATTACTCATAAATGAAAGCAACTCGAAGATTCAGAAGACCAACTGCTCAAGTACCGCCAATCAAAAACGCACAAAATCAATGGGTAAGAAGAAATGACGAAAAATCTGAACACCTGGCAACAATATCCCAGTCAAATGACATCCTATCATCTATTATCAGAATATCAACTAGAGGAAACCATAAAGTTGATAACTCCAATGAGAGTGGCTCAAGAAATCGACAACTTCAATCCGAAGGAACTGCCAAGAAGAACAATCGTCTTAGGCCCACTTTTACAATCGTTGGATAACCTAACCGAAGGTATTATTACTATGGATACAACTGTTGTTTGTTTTTCACAATTGTATCCATACCAATAATACCTTTGATAAGAGTTATTCAACGATTGTAAAAGTAGGCCTTAATAACGTATGTATGTAATGCCTGTTTTAGACTGAAGTCTGTTACAGAATGCTTCAAAAGAGCCCAAATGACTATGTTAAAGAAGCCTGACAAGCAAGCAGAATAAGTGACCCGCAGTGTTTAAGCTGTTTGAGAAGCTACTCCTCAAGATAGACTCAAACCATTCATCAATATCTTTGACTTCCAATTTCAATCCACGATAGATCAAAGTTTCCACCGTCATCAGCCTTAGAGGAAATAAAATACTGCCCTGCAGTATTTTTTGATGTCCCACAAGCTTTTAACACAGTATGGCATAAAGGCCTCATCCATAAGATGAGCAGAACGCTACCTCAAAATTACTGCCAGCTATTTAAATCATACCTATCTGGAAAAAAAAATTCAGAGTGTTACATGAAGGAGCTTTCTTCACATTTCATCCAATATTAGCTAGAGTACCACAAGGGAGTGTCTTGGGACCTCCCTTGTACCCACTTAACAGTGCTGATATTTCCACAACTGAAGAAACAGTTCTTGGCAAATTTGCTGACGATACTGTGATAATGGCAACTGACACAACTCAAAAAAGCAACTGAGAAACTTCCAGCTGCAATAGACAAGAAACTAGAGGATTAACCTCAAGAGACTGAAATCGGCCGACGTCACTTTTACGTTGCGTAAACGGAACAGCAACATACCTTGGCCTGCATCTTGCTGCTAGGATTGGAAGCATCGAATCAGACAGAAAGTTGAACAGATTAGGCTCAAAACGCATGAAATGTATTGGTTAATTGGAAAACAAACTGAAATCCTATATTAAATCCATTTGGGGCTTATGGAGTACAGCTTTGGGGATGTACTAAGTTATCCAACCAGATGATTGTACAGAGAAGTGAAAACAAATTTTGTCTTACTTACTGTTTAATAGTTACATAAGTATATTTCTACAGTAGCAGCAAATTAACGTATGTTAAGATTGTACTATTCATACCAAATAAAGGTTAGAAAAGAAGATTTAGAAGAAACTTGAATGTGGTTATTGTTGTAGTTCAGAAATAACTAATTGGAAGACCACCGCCCAATACATAACTAGCAAAGAAATAGACCAGAAAATCTTTTTCTGACGTAGCAAAAAATATTTAACTTCGTAAGGCCCACGACGCTAATCACGCAGCATTCTACCAAATACTCATTATCAGCCCACAGGTGATTCATAACAACTCAGCACCACGCCTGAGCATAAACTCTTTTAACAAATGCTAGAAAAAAGTCAACCGACTTTGTCACAACCGAATCAAAGCAAATCCCTCAGCTTCACGTTGAGCAACCACTTTACAAGAGCCTAAAATAGAGAACCAAAACATAGAAAACAAAAAACCAAAACCCTGACAGAAGTTACCAAATTCTCTTATACCCGAAACCCTGAAAAAAATAAAAACAAAGGGCAGCATAGATCTAGATGTAGGTGGTCTGCTGTAGGTGGTCTCTCCGTTACACAAGACGAAGACCTAACCAAATGAATGTCAATCTGAAATAAAAATGTCCAACAAGAATGGAGATGTTCAATGAAGTAACCGCTCCGTTGCCTAACCAACCTTCCGAAGGCAACGAACTGAAAATAAATTAAATTGGACAATTAGCGAACTAGATGGTGATGTTTGTTGAAGTGGCTGTTCCATCGCCTAACCAAACTCCCGATACTTTCTTGTATAGGTCAAAGGTTACCTATATAAAATCTCCCCAGGTAATCGCCGGTTAAACTAACCAAATCCCACACAAAGGGGTTAACGACCTGGTGCACTACGCATTATTCATATCTGGGGACATGGAGCCTATAAAATAGCCGCAAGGCACAGGAAGGAGCAAAGTTCCTTTACAAGACATGTTCGTCTACTCTGAATGAAGGAGGCATGCTACGAACATTTCTCTGATACGAGATACTTTCAAAGAACCTACAAACCTTCTTTTTATATCCTGTCGGAGAAAAGAATTTAGCATCACAAGATAATCCTTGCGGCCTAACCGGTTTTCTGTTAGCGAGGACCTTAGGAGATGACAGTGAAGGACTACTATTACTTCGATGCTCTTTGTAGAAGGAATGAACCGTCCCCAATCAGCTTTTCCAATCCCTTTTGTCTCTCGGACGAAAAGTTTAGGCGAAAATTGGAATCTTCCATGATCTGGAAGAAGGAAGATTGGGGGCATAAGTTACTCCTTGGTACCCACACCGATGACAGAACTTTGTTCTACGTCGTCAACAGTGGTGAAAGTGATAACCTCGTTGGCGACAGCTCCAATACGTTCGCCCCCGTGATTTTACAACCTTTCTAGCTCTTATCACTACTATCACTTTCCAAAACAATCTGAGACACGCCTTCCAATCGATAAGAGGACTTATAGACAATCTCCGGAAGCAAAAGACTCTGCGAGTAATATTCAGGAGAACTGGAGGATACCGAGAAGAAGATGATCCAGACTTCCCCAAACTAACAAGACTATGCGCAAAAAAATCTATTAAAAGAGTGTCTGATCTCGGGGTCTCTGTCACTTCGGACAAGGTGATAAGGAGTTCTTCACTTGGAGCCTTTGGTGGTGGGACAGGATTCGGACCGACGACCGGCTACAATTAGAACAGACACCTAAGCAGTCTACCTGATGCTTACCGAAGACGGGAACACTTTTCTTTAATATCTGTTCGATTTGGTCATTAAGGATGCAGAACTCTGCAATCACCTCTTGATACCTTTGCTCTGTTAGATACATCGTGAGCCTTTCGTTGATTTCCTCCTGTATTTCTCTTATTACGGCAGATTCGCCACTGTCAACGTATCATACAAATAAGTTAGCTCCAGCACGTTGAGGCTGCAACCCGCGGATAGGGCAACATGTGCTGCATCAAACTATCCATGGTCTCCCTAAGCTATAACAAACTTCATAAGTCGGGACAACCTATAACCCGCTGAATCTAAAATACTGTCTACTTCAAGCAATCTAACAATTATTGTATGTATAACCTGGAGCCCCACTTTGAGCGCCATTTTTGTAACATAATATAATGAACTCTAGTTTAAACAAGATGCTATTCAGATTACTAACCATGCCTTAAGATTAAACCCCAAATCAACCGGAATGTCAGTGAAAAGCTGAGTTCCAGAATCCTGCAATAAGAACATACATTTAAACGCATAAAACAATTATTTACTGTGTCCGGTTTGCTATAAGTAAAAATTGAAAAGTTGGTCAACCCTAATTGAATTCAAAATAAAAAAGCTATTAAAAAGGTAATCAACCTCTCAGTAAGAACAATTATCACAAAACACCTCTTTAACAAGAGAAAACTACTAAGGAAATACAAGAATACACTGAAAGCACAAATTAAATATCACGCATGTAACGGAACAAAAAGTGAACGTTACAATATCTGTAGCCATCTTAAAGTAACTTTATCTAATACTGAGATTTATCATGGTTTCAGTACAGACAAGTAATGCTGAAATCCAGAGATTTATTCAAAAAGGCCTGTTATTATTTAATTTGATTCTACATGCGTATAGGATTAAACACCGATGGCAACAGTTAAGGAATGTTAAGTAATAAAGAAGACAAATTTACATCTCTATATTTATAATGTTCTGATTTCTTGGTCTTTTATATTTTTCTCGATGAAATCAAATTTAAACAAGAAGAAAGAATTGCTGAAGAACGTGTAAGAATTCTAAGAGTGAATGTCTGACATACTAGCTATAGGAAAAAATTATTTTTGTGATAAGATGAATTTACAGTATCAATCATGCTTAGTTAGAATTCTACTTTTTTCCACTTGTATTAAAACCGAAGAAATCTTTTTCCAGTTAATTGATTCCGCTAAACTAAATTTAAATTATGGTCATTACGTAAACTGACAATTAACTGCTGTTGCATGCATGAATGTAATAAATGTCTTTGAAATTGCAGAAGCTCTTTGATTAGTATATTCAATAACAGTAGAAACTCAACGCACGAGTTGATTTAAACTAATGTAACTCGTGTAGGAGATTAAGCTTTGCACATAATGTATATTTTAAACTATTTTAAGTAAATTTATAACTTGTTAAAACCCAAATAAATAATCTGTCTGTATTCATGCTTGGCAAAATTAAAATATTAACTTGAAAGGTGTGAATTTTTGAATCGAATCAAGATGTGTTCTGAAAGCAAAGGAACTACATAAAATTAAGAAGATTAAATAAGGTGTAACGCCCGCCATTTGGCACTTGCATCTTATAAATATAGCTTAGCCAATAAAACTATGTTGTATCGTTTGATCTAATTCACATATGTACTACCAACACTAAATGTGTTCGATGCAATCGATCCGTACACACAATTAAAATTACTGTTATAAATTCCATTTAAAAATTATTATTATTAAAAAGAGAACCTAATCCTCTTACTGCATGTGTGTGTTCTGTAATACTCACGGCAAGAACTGAACAACTTTCAGTTGTGATGAAAGACATACACCAGGCATTCCGTAATTATCTAATTAAACACACAGTATTTAAATTAAAAATTAAACGTCACAATAAATTTTAGATAAGTCTCATTAATCTAAACGCGTTCTTCGAAAACTTGACGTAGATTTTCCAAATCCTTTTCTATAAACGGTAGAAAACTGATTAAAAGATTACTGTAAAACACCTTATAAATCCTTCAGAAGAAATAACGCCGGGAGCACGTGTTACCTGCCTCTTTTTATAATTAAATAACATTAACACCTGAAGATGGTGAGGTCACGTACTACATGTAAAAAAAAATTTAAATGATGTATGACTCAATTTGAATTCTTTGGTAAGTATCATAATATCAGGTAACTACATTCCAACACAATCTTAACCTATAAAGTATACCTGCATCTACTGTTGCATCTTTACCATATGATTTGAAAGAACATAATAATTTCAACTTGCGTTCGTGTAATTTATGCTAATGAACACAATTAAAGGTTCGAAAAAATTTAAAAGTGTTACGAACTTTACTTTTGGTCGCTATATTGTTCGGATTACACAATATTTAAGAATATGTTTAAATATGTAGCTTCAAAGAATTCAAAACTGACCACCATAAAGATTTATAGCATACTGCATGAATTACAATGAAATCCATAAATCTTACGCAGCTGAAAGATACTGTTACGAATACGCAATAGAGGTGCACCATTGCTTAAGACTTTGCATTTGAAATTTCACAAAAAAGAAGTACAAAATAGACACAGGTGGTAGTACAATAAAATGCATCTTCCGCATAGTTGATTCACTAAGAGAATTGTTATTCAGCTGGACATTATGATAATAGCAATTTGAATGAATTATTATTTCCTCGAAGAACTATGCCTAGGTAATGTAATCAAGCATAATATTGCACTTATTACCTGTTCAGGTATCAATTAAATCTGATTTATGTGAAGTTTTAGCTTTCCAGCTGTTTGCTATTTTTCTATTAGCTCTTGTAAATTGTCAAAGTAATGCTGTTATGGTCAAGAGAAATCATAATAGGATTATGTATTGATTAATATTATCATAGAGGTGCTCTCATTTTAATGTTCCGGTTCACTTACTCACGTCTTATATTATTACATTACGTGGAAATTTATTCCAGATGTCGCCTGAAATTAGTATCCGACATGCTAAATTTAGAAAACCTCTTCTAAACAAGTCCTTCCGTTTACCAATAAAAAACGATTTAATAAACTGGAAAATTTACTGCACACAAAATTACAGAATTTCCCAGTCTTAAAATAGCCGGAAACAAAATGGTATGCACGAAACAGACTAGCATTCAATTTAGGCATGTCATTGTTTATTTTATTCAAATTAGAATATCGGAGAGTAACGGAATTCTCAACTTTGAAAGGGTACGGTCCAATTTTGTAACAGCTACACAAAAAAGGGTGTCTTAAGGTAAGTAATAGATGTTATTCCACCATTGTAGAGGTATCAAAGTCAAACATTCTACGCATGAGCATGGAATCAGCGAGGTCGGTTCAAAGACTTTAACTTTGAATGTACAAGCTGTGATCGACAAATAGACTTCACTTCTCTTTGGCAATTTAAAATCTACTGCAAGTACCTTTCAAATCCCACCTGAATTCTTCCACCTACACTATCACCGTCAATTTCCGAAATCTCTCAGTACAAGCGTTTTCCCTTTACATCCCTCCCCAAAGCCACTCTATTCTGGAAGACTTCTTCGAGTTTGTGGCTTCTTTCTCAAGACAGACTTGATCGCGCGTCACGTTTCCCTTGGTGACAGGATCTCTAATTGAAGAGGAGATGCTCTCTATTCCATACTCCTAACGATAACCCCACCTTTATAGGCAGCCTTGAAAATTCCACCTCCGATCATATCCTTATCAACAACTTTCTTCGACTTGTGATCACTTTCCTCTTGTCACCTTCACCACCCTGCTATCCTTGCCTTGCTTCACCATCAGCATACGCTCCATCCGAGATTGGAACAAAGCCCTAACCAATATTCGCAAAATCGGTAGCGCAATCCAACAATTCACCTCTGTTGTCCACGATGCCATGAAATTGGCTATGCCGAAGAAGACAATAAACCTGAAACGTCCTCTCCTTCCCCCTGAAATCCGTAATCTCATTAAAGAAAAACGCCAAGTCTACCGTTTATACATCCAAACCCAAGATCGTTTGATTTACAGAGTACAACAGACTCAATGCCGGAAAAATACCGTTGGGTTCATGGAAACCCGTTGGTCTGCCATCTGTTCCAACCTGGATCACAGAGATAGTGGCACGTTTCGAAACAAATTCCGTTCGCTAACCGGACAACACCTTCCGGGCCTCCACTATCTTCATCATCAAGCTGACAAAGTCACTGCCCCCCAATTTCCATCAGCCACCCACGGATCCACCTCTTGATAACCAACACTTTCACCAGGTTAACCAACAAACAAAACAGAAATTCCGCCCCTAGCGAAGACTCTATGACTAGACGAGCTTTACCTCACCTCCCCTAACCGTAATCATCTTAATTACCTTCATTCTCAACAGCTGCCTCCTTTGCGGATATTCTCCCTCAGCCTGAAAAACCGCCACCATCATAACGATTTCTAAACCTAACCAAAACCACTCCAATCCCACTTCCTACAAACCAATCTCCTTACTTAACGTCATCGGCAAAGTCTTCGAAAGAATTCTTAGAGATCGTCTCACGGAATTCCTGACTATCAATAATTAAATCCCAAATCACCAGTTGGGTTTTCGAACTGGTCGATTCACGTCCCATCTCACCTTTCGTTTATATTCCGACGATAACAACGCAACCAACTCCAGCCGCTGCCTCCTAGCCATCTTTTTTGATATGGAGCAAGGTTGGCAATGTTTCTTATTACAACTTGCTAATACAAAAGTCCCTTATCCTTTCGTCCGCATAATCAACAGCCTCCTCTCATACAAGCAACACAATTGGACAAACCCTTTCCAGAACATTTACACCACTCGCCGGAGTTCCACAAGACTTGATTCTTTCACCAAATCTCTACTTGTTTTACTGCTACGACATTCCCCTACCTCAACATCCTAACGATATCATGGTCGAGTTCGCCGGAAGTACCGCTAGGCTAGGCCTTAACCCGAACAAAACTCAACAGTTCTGTTTCGACATAAAAATCTCACCAAAATTCCCAGATTCAAACCGAGAAATATTTGCCTGGGACTTTGGGACACACCCCTAGACATTTCCGCTGCGGTTAAATACCTGGGAATCATATTTAGTTCTATCCTAAACTGATAGAAAGAGCTTAAGCGTTGCTCAACTATCGTTCAGCATTGCAGCAGCTTTCTCTCCAAAATTCGCGGTAGCTGCCACGCACACATTTTATCCTGTCATCGATTACAGATTCACCCGTTTTCCAACCGCTTCCCTCCCACTCTGATCGAGCGGCTCCGAACTAAGGAGAGAGCCAACTGCAGGATTCTTAGCTTGGATCGCTTCTACTCTTTTGGGGAAGTACGCAATTGTGTCGGGATTTCTCCCATGCATGCGCTCCTCGAATCTCTGAGGGTCCGCTACGTGACTTAGAGCGACCGGACAGAGTGCATACTCTCGAATTACTCTGCTCCTCTTTGGGAATTACCGAAAAAATCCCCGAGCTAAAATGAAACACACCCCAGCTATGTCTTTTACAAAATACAAAACACCATTCACTTACCGCTAAAAGTATTTCAGTTTGCAATATGCCAAGCCCGTAACGCCACTAATCCATTCCCATTTAACAAAAATTCTGCCATTTCCATCTACTGAAGCAAATCCACCAACATCACAGCATTGACTTCGCGTGAGGTCCTCTGGGTGTTCCAGTGATAATGCTGTTATTTAACAAGACCTGTTTTTCCGTTTGCTTTCCTCCCCTTTCGTCTCTCGTGCACTTGTCACTCTACCTCTCCAAAGAAGACTCCTCACAATGTAGAACTACCATTCACATAAGCATCTAATCATATGCATTGTCCCTGTCGAGAACCCCAATTTACGGCCTTCAAACCAATAGTAAGCTAGTGTTAACGATTTATTCTATATTCTTTTACTGTATACCCAAAAATATTTCTTAGTATGCAAAATTGGTTCATCCTTCTTGTCTGCCAAGCAGCAAACGATATGATATTATTTAGATTAACTCACAGACCCATAACGAGTTACTTTTAATTTAATTATTAATAATTTATGTATTGCAAATATGTACTTAAAGAATAATGCATTCCAGTAATAAATTCCGCGACATGTCCGATTTCCATGCACTCTGTGATCCTTTGCGCAACCCCACTATACCCGGTTTCCATGAACAACGTCGTGAGTTACTCATCATGGCAGCTCTTTCGCCCACAACAGCGGTAAAGCCGGCGGGAAACCGGAAACCCGCTTGACAACGAGGTAGGTTCGTTGCTTTCTCGATCAGGACGCCCCCTTTATTTTAGTACATTTAGCAACTGTTACGCTGGAATAATCACGAATTGATTCGGTGTACACAGTTGACAGTTCTATGGTTCACAAAAACTTTTAATCATTACTTATCCAATCCGCATAAACACGGATTTGCAATTCTGCAATCTGTTATTGTCTGGACCTGCCTTAGAGACTGTCTCCGCATTACTTGACAACTGCTAGCTTGGTAGGTGTGCTGATATCTAGTATTGCATGGCTTGCAGAGTTTATGATATTAAATCTCGCCTAGTTTTATTAAATAAACTACGATTTAACCTGCATCAAAAGCTTAAGCATTTCAGCTTGATTTGAATTTGGTAAGGTGAACGCTGCACACGGTTAAGGGATAGGATGGATCTAATGTATTTGATTGCAGACTTGCGAGTAAACTTCGTACGATATGTAAGGTGAGTTCTCCATCGGCTTCACCACTGCTACTATTCTGAAGAAGCAAACACAAAAAACAAAACTACAACTCAGAAGTCAGGTTAAGGTATCTTAAACTCTTATAATAAGCAAGACAGAAAATCTTCTACGACTGATAAAAAGATTAGCAGGAAGGCTTTAGAACGTAATAGGCAGAAGAAAAGCCAAATATCAAAGCAAGATTTTTTCTAATTCCAGGAAACATAATGTAAACTAATCAATTGCTTTGAGAAACTTTAAGAGATTCTAAACTTTTAAGGTACTCTAGCTTAAAATTATCATTGTTTATTCACCATTTAGAGGAGGAGATCGCTTGATAGCTAAAATTTACTGACAAAGCGTGAGATACATTTTCTATAAAAACGAACGCATAAACTGTTGTATAGAAAGTGTGCGACACTTCAAAGAGAGGCGATGTAATTTCTTTGTTCTTACCACAAGTCGACTTAAACGTCGTGCGCATAAAATTGTGAATAGGAACTTATCACTTCACAACTGTCGTCGATTATAGTTTGTTAAGGTATTTTTATCTGTTTAAGCCAGCTCGAATTTAAGATTCCCATGCACAGATAATTCTCCACTTGCAAATCCACTTCAGTACATTTACAAATACGAATCTGTTGTATACAACTCATACTTTTTGGAAAAGCAAATAAGTTCATTTTATTATTTATTAATATGTAGAAATGTCAAGCTAATAAAATTTGCGACCGTCCTAGGATGGATAGATCCTCCAGAAACTCTTGTTTTAACTCGTTATACCCCTGATCTTCTAGTAGCCAATGAAAAGTTACGTGACCGTATAGAATTTCTAATGGCAATTTTTTCTTCCATTTTAAATCGAATCATTGGTTTATTGACTTATTAATAAGCAATAAATTCGGAACATCTTTTCTTACCTTGTGCGTTGAGAACAGAGAAGACCTGGAAAGACAAATAAACTGTTTTAGTTTAAGGATTTATAGATTTAGTTTGAGTTTTTCATGCACAATAAATTGTCATTCTAATTCTCTCATTGACTTTTGCTATTTATTTTTTTTAAATTTGAAGTTATTAAAAGCAAGAGAGCAAGTTTATTTCTAGGTGGTTAAGGTAAGATATAGTAAGCCACCTGGACGTTGTAAACCAAGAACCGGAGCAGTGTGGAGGCGCAAGAAGGAATATAAATAGATTCAGATGCGGAGGTTCGAAACTTGAGTTGGTTTGGACATTTTGCATAATAAATTGCTATCTTACTAATAAGCAAAGTTTTACGTTGCATAGATTATAGTTTGGATTATTCATGGGATGGCTTCTATTGATTTGATTTTTATCCAATTTAGAAACGTTAGTAAAAAGTCGAAGTTTCTTTGATTAATTTGAAAGTTCAGCCACAGAAGTAGTTAATATCTCCAAATCACAATATTAGGAAAACGATGCCTCAACTCACAATTATTAGGTAGTCGTTTTGTGACTAGAAAACGTTAGATTCTTCATTAAGAATCAAAATAGACCTGTACAAAAGAATCCCCGCAAACTAAACTTAGAATATTCTCAAATCTGTAATAAAGAACATTAACGTCTAACAGCGAAACACTTTTCCAGGATAGCATTCTTCTGTTGCAAATACGATCCGTAAATGACTTTGTAAATCATATAGTACAACTTGATTTTTGTATTTCGCACAAAAGTTGTGAATAATTCAAGTGTAAATGCAATATATGTTCCATTGTATAAAGCTCAGTCACAGTATTAACATTGAATGAATGTGTATATCATTCTGTTCAAGTGTGTAAAGCATTAAGACATCAAACAATAAAACATAAAGAAATAAATATAAAAAAGCGATATTTATTAAAACGAAAACCGCAACACAAAAAATACACTAAAAAAGTTTTACTTGCCAAGATTATAAATTGCTTTAACACTTCTGGAAAGTGGAAAAAATAAAATAAATGTATATCTATAGTTTTTAGAGCTTATGCGTTTACTACGAATATTTTCGAATACGTGAACCTTTTGGATGTCAGCTGTCATCAAGTGAAGATGGTTTCAATGTTTATCAACAAAATTCCTGAACTTGTCATACAGTGATTAACAGCTACGAATATGCATGCGTATATCATGAAATTTGGTTTATTTGTATAACAAGTAAATTAGGCGAATCAAGTACACGGAAATGCTTTTATATCAAATGAATACGTTCGAATAAAAACTGTATAAAAAAGGGATTTTGTATGCGGATAAAAGGTATACTTTGGATGTAGCCGACGACGGAGCACTTGCTCTCTGAAAAAATAAACAAGAACTGATACCGACAGGTTTCCAGTAATCTTTCAGTTATCTTAAATCTAAGAAAAACAGAATTTCAGGTTTTTGTATCTATTTGGTTTTATAACTTGATTAAAGGTGTAATTTACTTTTTGCAGATTATAATGATTGAAAACGTTTTAATCTTTTTTTTTTTAGTTGGTATGCGGCATGCCGAGAGTTAACTAGCTGGTTTATACCTACTGGTATATTGAATTTTTATACACAGCTGATAATCCAGAACGAACATTTTATTTTATTCAAATTAATTTTTAAAGGATAGATCGTTTTTCAAAGTTTAATTATTATATTGTACAGTGTGCGGAAAAAGTATGGAACAAATTCATTAAAATTTGTCAAAATTGAAAATGTCATTTTTATTAAATAAAATTGAGAGGTGCCTTTGCCGCTCACTGTATAAAACGAACTAGTAACAAAAAGTATTATGTTAAGACGGGAACAATATACATTAATTCGGTTTTATGAAAAATACCATAAGCCTCCCAACCCTTATTCGATTATTATTATTATTACAACAAAATCAGAAAACTGTTAAAATCATTTTCATTTTGTCATTTGTAACTGTATTGCCATTATGGTATATCACACATAATATTATTGCTAATCCTAGAAAAATCATAAACTTTATTTCACAAATTCTATTACAAATATTTCTTTATTAAAGTTGTTGAGTAAGCAACTCACATAGTACTAGTACAAGAGTCAAGGTATTCTGTTTTATTAGTTACGATTGTATCTCGCGCGCAACAACGTTGTTGCTTAATACCTGTATATTTATATTTTGTAGAAGCTGTTTGCTGTTATTTGGAACTGTTTGTATGTTTATCGCCGTGAAGATGTTAATGCCACGGCATTTATTCTAGTACTTGTAAGTTTCAAGGTTAATTCAATTCAATTTGTACAACGAAAGTGTAATTGGTATATCCCTTCGGGAAATTCGAGATTTTTAATGTTTTAATTTGTTCTTTATGAATGAGTAACGGTTTTACATTATCTCTTGTATGTAAATAAAGACCATAAAAACCTCATGGGTTTTTACTGAGCCGTAAACGATTACCTTACAATTATTTTCTTAAAAAGAAATTGTTTACAAATAATCTTGCAGTCCTACAAAACCGCTTTACTAAATAAGGCATAAGATATCAGAATAATAATAGATAAATGTGGTAACAAGATTCGTAAACTTTTAATGAAATTCCAAGACATTTCGAAAACATAAAGAACAAAACTACGTGATCTCACCTGAGAAAATCTAAAGTGTATATGAAGCGAAAACAATAAAGAAAATAATATATACAGTGGTATGAAAAAGTCTTGCATTAATTTAACAATTAGGAAGGTCAAATTCTAAATGTACTATTTTCAAATATTTTTTAGCCATTCGTTCTCTATCACAAAGGAAATTTTACTCAGGACAATTTAAAAAAGGAAAGAAACTTCAAAATTATACAAGACATAATATATTGCAGCCAGAGAGCAAATTTCACATTTTCTAAAACGAGGTCATATTGTAAAAACTCGATGAACTTCATATTTTCTTCATTTTATAAGACGACAATTAACTTAAGGCCAGAATGTATAAATGAATAAACTACTGACTGTTTTACATTCTGGGTTATTCTTCGTTCTATACCTTGTATAAAATTCTTGAAGAAATCTCGTCATATTCAAATGCATTACTAATCTCTCATGAATAAGCGAGAACATCAAACACAGGATCGGCTTCAGGACTTACTATACTCTGAGCCAAATTTAGATTTTCGTGCTTTCTCATCGTACATGAGACAACAGCGGGAAGGCGCAGCTCGATCTGTATTCTTTTTCAAGTCTCTAAAGAAGGTTAATTTACGTAACGCAATGTTGGAGGACGCAGTCCGACTCGTGCTTGTGTTTAGTTTTTCCAAAAAGTTAATGGAAGGTTGAAAACAATCTTGTGAAAAGGGCAGTTCAGCTCGCGTTTGTATTTAGTTTTTCAAGAATGGGTGTGCGCCGTTGAACGGCGCAGCCCGACGCTCTCTGGAGAAAGTTAAGGCAGGTAATACAATGATGGGGGCAAGATAGCTCGTCTCATGTTTGTATTTAGTTTTTCCAAGAAGGTTAATGGGAGGCTAAGGGTAACCTTGAATGGTATAACCCTCTGTTCTTTCTGAGAAGTTGATGTATCACGAAATTCAACCTTGTGCACCGCAGGTGGTCTGTAAGCCTGCTCAATTCGAGTTTGTATCTGGTTTTTCAAGAAGATTAATGAAGTTAAAATCCGCTGATCCGCTTAATGGTACAGCCCGCCTTTCTTTTACTGAAGCCTTAGGATATTAACAGGGATCTGTCTCTAAGAGACCTCAGAGATGTAATTTTAGCAAACGATTTCTTAAAAATTTGATTAAAAGCATTCTTCTTTCTTGTAATTGTTACATATTTTGTCCGTTTTGCACAGTATCATAAAACTATTATGTTCTTTACTCATAAACAAAATAATTGTTAAAAACGTTGGTGGGATCGTTCAGATTCCCCTGTTAGTACACAACGTAACCAACATTTCAATCCATAATTTACATGCATTATACATTTTGACATTATAACTACAATAAATGTGTCAATAGACCACAGCCTACTACCAGTGGCGTAGCAACTATCCCCCCACAGTCCTGCAATGAGGGGTCCCAAAAAAAGAGGTCTCCATAAGGTGGACTAGTTTGAAAAGGCCAAGGGGCCCTGATGTTAACATCCCGAAAGGGCCATCATGTTCGATCAGAAACACAGGTAAGGGGACTCTTCACTTGAGAGTTTTGAGGGTTGTGAGGGTGTGAGGGAGGTCCCTCATGTTAGGATCGCAAGTGGGCCCTCTGTTTATTCAGAATTCCCGGAGAACCTCTATAGTTTGTTTAGAAGCTCCGAAGAGGGCCCCCGTGTCCGGATGAAAAGAATGACCTCTCCCCTATATTCGGTTAGTAATCCCCATAGCTAGTTTGACATGCAATGGGTCTGCTTCTGAACTTCAACGTGGTTGGTTTGAAACCCGAGGTAGCCTCTATAGCCTTCTGTCGGAGGCTCTAAGTAGATGTTATGCTACTGCCTACTGCATCAACCTCTGCCAATGTAGCTGTATATTAGTAAAGGATAATTCATCAACCTTTGTTGATTATATTTTCCCAATATTCTTTCCCCTAGATAAGATAAGTAATATCATTAAAACAGTTTTTTGCAAAGCAAAATGTGGAAGTTTGATGGGCTCTCTTTAGGACACCTGTCGGTAACTGGCGGAACAAAAAACGTGCTAGTACCCTCAGGGTTAATGTGATGTTGGAGTCATTGAGTCATGAATCATGAATCATGAATCATTTTTCAGTCTATTATGCTTGACTCTTCATTTTTACTACTATTACGCTAAAACCTTTAACACTGCTTGTGATGTTGGGGATTTTGAAAAAAATTGATAAAATTTCTTGCAATGCTTTGATTGACTTTAGATGGAAAATTAAGTTATAGTATCTAACAGTAGGCTAATAGTAGTCACGATGAAACGCAGCAAATACAAGATCAGAAAAAGCGGTCACAATGCAATAAACGCCTAAACGGTATAGTAGTTTCAATAATCTGACCTAATGTCTGAGACCAGCCCTGATCAAACTTCAATCAAAACTATTTGTTCTTGTTTCTTGGCATGGAATTCACCAGCTTGTCTTTCAAAATACAGCAATGCTTTCTAAACTAGAAATTTTATTAATCTTTTGCTATAAGTTTTCTATGATATTGAGATCAGAAGATTGTGTTAGCCAGCTGATTCTATTAATTCTATTGGTCGTCATCCAGCAACGAATTAGTCTTGCTCTACAGCAAAGAGGAAAATAAAATCTTCTCTATACAAGTTTTCTTCACTAGGCAGCACCTTATTCTACACTACATCAAGGTTCTTTGTGGCTTTCATCATTACGGATACGATATGTAGTCGACCAACGCCATGGGATACATGCAACTATACAGTGTTCACGATGTTTCTGGGTCGAATATGGCTGTGGAAGAATCGCAGTTTGAGTATTGTAAACCGAGCTGTTTATCTATTAACTCGGCTTCTAAAATCTTATTGACGCTTATAGTGCTTTAAGGTTATGATTTTATGACAGTTTAACCTCACGCTGTTGTCTTTTTTTTTGTAACTCTGTAAACATAAGTAAAACTTGATTTCTCTTTAACAAAACAAAACAAATCGGTACTAAACGTTTATGCAAAATTTTTGATCGTACAACAGCGCCAAATTCAGCCGCAGGTACGACAATTGAAAAAAAAGGAAACATTTCCAACCTAACAAAACGAAAGCATGGCCTTTTTTGACCCAGAAACATCGTAAACAGAGTATACATACCATGACAACGATTTTGGTGAATATTCTTCTCCAGGAACTCTTCTAACATACGTGTTTTCTGCATGATTGTACATATCTATTAAAAGTTGACTTGCAAGGCCGATGCTAGGATATTTGGCGCCTGTGGCAGAACTTCTTAAAGGGCTTTCGTGTGGGAAACAGGGTGGTGTGGAGTGTGTTTAATGCCAATTTCAATTGTCGTATTCGCCAATGTGCAGACTCGAGTCATCGTGGCGCCAGTAGTGTAAAGAATACTTATATTCGCGTAGTAAATTCAGTAGGACGACGAACAAGGTATTTTTATTAAAGTCATTTTCGGACATTGAAACGTCCTTATTAACACCAATTTGCAAGTAGTAGTATCAAAAGAATTCACAACTGTAATAACAAGTTTTTCACTTTACTTGGCACTTCCTCAATAGCTAGTTGTTTATAACAAAGAAATTTCGATTCATCAACGCATTTCTTTCTAGCCGATAGAATTGAGGCTTTTTTGGGTTTACTAATTCCTGTCGTTACCACAGCGACTACATTTTCTTCAACACCGCTGTTCTCTCCAATTCCTTTTAGATGATTATATGTATAATGAAAACTATGATATTATCTACGCAAAAAGTGCTAGTAAACATATTAGTCAGTTTGGTCTGCAAACATCGTCAAGTCAAAAAATCACACACTCAAACGAAAAAGACCCACGGAAGATTTTATAAAATATAGGGGCACTAATACTTATTAAATGTGGAACAATACTACAATAGATTGTTAGGATTAAGAAGTTCATAAGGCAAGGGCCCATTGAGATATCTCTTAGTCACTCCGACACTGCAGTTCCTTTAAGAAAATCTCGGGTCGCAAGTGAAAAAAGGTTCGATTACTTTTATAACGGCTAAGAAAAGTTGAGATGTTGGTGTTCAAGGCGGCCTTGATGCAAAGAACGAATCAAAAAGTTAGCTGCTACAAACGGCTTAAGTAGGGAAGCTAATCGTGACCCTTGAATCATGTTAATGAGATTAAAAAGTAAAAGGGTATGAAATATACTTTCCTGCAGGAATACATGACGAACCTGTAAGATGAGAGTGAGTATGGGTACTTGAAGATACGGTGAGCGATGCAGAGGACGATATTCGAACAAGTGAAACTTATCAAAGTTATAGCTCTCTCTTATATTTACGATAGAAAAGAGGAAGGTACAAGATGAGTTCAAAGTTTTGCCAGCAAAGGCAACATTATTAGAAGAAATGAAGCACGACGGTAGGACTAAGTTCACGATGACTTGACTTGGGAAGGTTAAAAAGTAAATGATATTGAAATACGAGTTTTGTAGGCAGCGTTGCAAAGGGATGAAGACACAACGCGCTCAAACGAAGATCTTAGTCTTCTAAGGTAGCAGATTAGTATTTTAAGGTTATAACTTTCTAGGTTCTATTTTATTCCTATGACAATTAAGAAGGTTTAAGGCGAGTTCAAGGTGTAACCGCCAAAGGTGGAATTGTTGGAAAAAGTTGAGTTTGATGGTAGATGGTACAGGGGACCTCAAGTGGAGGTGGAATGGTAGACTTTCTTAAGACTCCTTTGTGTGGTAAAGAGGGTAATTTGGAATGTGTTTAATTTTCTGAAGAACCTGGAAGTAGTATAAGAGAAGTTGCTCACCGATTTAATATTCCTAGTAATTCCACCGCGCCTGATGTTTATAAGCAGATTCTTTATGTCGAAATCACTTTCGTATTGTTCAGTGGTTAACACCTAATGATTATCAAAGTTGCAATAGCTACTGCGACAGATCGACCTGAACCAAAATTTCCATAAGCAAATACTGTGGACGGATGAAACTATTTTTTAAGAGACGGCATTTTTAGTTGTCACAATATGCATCAGTGGGCCCACAAAAATCCACATTCTATGAGACCGTCTAGAAACCAGGTCAGATTCTCTTTAAATATTTAATGGGACTATTAGCAGGCACAATTATTCGACCTCACTTTTTGCCACAGCACCTGAGAGGAGAAAATATTTTCAATTCATTAATGAACTGATAGACAATTTTCAACTCCATCCGCGAAATTGATTGATCTGGATGCATGGTGACGCACCAGCTCATTATAGAGTCAGGGAATGGTGGATAAGTCGTGATGGCCCTATACCAGGGGTCGGAACCCGCGGCTCGCGAGCCACATACGACTCTTTAACCACGCGGCTGCGGCTCTTTTTGGAGTGATAGTACCTTTTTTATTTCTTAATATACCCACCATTTGATAGTACATTCGTGAATATTATTCTATTTTCCCCCATTTATGTATTTATTAAAATATTTGTTTTGTATTTTATTATTTCCAACCGAGTTCGGTGTGGTAGATACAGTTTGCGCTGCCCGGTCATCATTAGCACAATCACAGAAGCAAAAAAGCAGCTGAATGCAATCTTCAAATAATGTGACCCTGCAAGTTTTGCTGTTTCTCATAAGATTGCATTTGCAAAGCATGGAAAACCTTTCACGGATGGGGAATACATAAAAAAGTGCGTTTTAAGTATAGCCCAACATTTCTACTCTGACTTCAAAAATAAAGAAGATATTATTTAAAAAAATTAAAGACACTCCTCTATCCGCAGAAACTGTTCGAGACAGATCAATTAAGATGGGCAAGAATGCTAGAGATCAACAGATGAATGGTATAAAATCGGCATCTGTATTTTCTTTGGCATGTGACGAGTTGTGTAACGTGAAGGACATCGCACAAGTCAGTCTTCTGGGACGGTATGTTTCCGATTACTGGTTTTGCTACCACTTAGAGGACAAACTCGAGGTGAAGATATCTCTGCAGCAATTTTGAGATTTGTGACTATTACGGAAATTGACATCAATAAATTGGTATCTGTTGCTACAGGTGGAACACCCAGCATGACGGGTAAGCCTAAAGGCTTTGTTACTCTCTTCAAACAGAATGTGGAACGCAATGTTTTTACGTTTCATTGTATTATTCATCAAGCAGCGCTGTGCACGCAGACATTTCCCATCGAAGTTGTAAAGGTGACATCAATCATTGACAGTTTTGTGTTCTTCTCGAAGAAGTGAAGAGTCAATATTCCGACCTTCTGTTGCACAATGAACTTTGTTGGTTATCCAGAGGGGCAGTTTTCAAATGCTCGCTTCATGCTTTGAACATATTAAGACCTTTTTAAGTCAAAATGAATACGAATATCAAGAGTTAAGTGATGAAGAATGGTCACAGAAATTTTACCTTGTTGTTGATATGACATCACAATTAAACTACCTCAATCAGAAGTTACAAGGTAGAGGTAACACTGCAAATACACTTCTAAAAGCCGTCCTTATTTTCGAACAACAACCACTATTGTTTGCGGAAGAATTCAAGAGTGGAAATTTGTTTCATTTCGAAACTTTTAAGAAAAAGTCTGGAACCTACAGGAAATGTCATCGATAGCAAGTTCTTTTTGGCAACAATTGCAAAAATGCATAATTTATTTACTGATCGTTTCAAAGATTTCAAAGATGAAAAGTCGACTGTTTTGTTCTTGACAAAACCACTTGTGGTGGATGTCATTTGAATAAATTGTTTGTCATTTCCGACAGTAAACAGAGCTCAGTTTGAACTATAGTTAATATACTTAAAAAGCAAAGATTTGTGGTTTTTGAAATATACGCTTTTACAAGTGGAAGTAGAAAACCTGTAAAGAGAGAAGCCACGTTAACCATGAATCGTAAGTGGACTGAACTTTCCAACTATCAAAAGGAGGGCCAATTCATTTTCAAAACATGAAATAACCTTCCGGATTATTATCATCACCTTAAAATACCTAGCATTTGGAATTTTGACAATTTTTAGGTCCCCTTATTATTGTGAGTAGACGTTCTTCAACATGAATGCTATCAAAAGCAAGCTAAGAAGTCAACTTAATTATGGGATAAAATGGTTCTTTTCTCCAAAAAGGTTGCCATCCCCTGCCCTATACCGCAGTCACAACGGTTTCCTGATTTTGGATTTTTTCGTTTGGGGATTTCTGAACAAAATGGTTTACCAAATACCTCCAGAAAATCTACAAAACCTGCAAGCACGAATAATGGACAGGGTACAATTAATTACTTCATCAATGCTTAGAAATGTTCACAATGCAGTGCCATTGCGAGCAACCGCCTGCCTGGAAGCTAACGGAAGACAATTTGAACATTTCCCAAACTAAGTTATACTAAATTTAGTTTTAATGACTAATTTGAGTAAATTTGTAATTTATAAGTTTATTAATTTGTTTTAAGTCTTGAATAAATCAAGTGAGGCTTGTGTGGTTACTGGATCTTGATAATTATTGTTTGTATGTTCGTCCTATGATGGGACCAGTTTTAAAATTCCTAAATCCAGGAACTTTCTTCCATCAACATTTTCGTCTCAGTTTTACCTGGGGAATATGGCTATGTAAAGCTGTTCCACTAATTTTCGAATACCCTATGTAATTTAATTAAAGATGGAACTACAATTACAGAGAATTTATAATTTATCTGAATCTGAAGCCAAAATCTTAAAAAGTAAAATTAGTAAATGTTTGGATTAATTTAAACTAAGATTGAACAATGTTACTAGACATACAGATTTGAAAAAAACAATATTAAAACTGGTTGACTGCAAGGTAAAACTTTTATTTTTAAAAAGGTAAGTACTAATGGAAGACCTGTCAAAGCCGTCATCGAGACAGTCTTTACAGGATTAAGCCAATTTTTGGCGAAACAAAGAAAAAAGGGCTCGTTTTTGTTACACAAGTTGCTATGCAGGTTGACAACGTTTTAAAATATGTCTGCCAAGCATTTCCAAAGAGTGCTAATAGTTTTAAAGAACTTTTACAGTCTTCCAACAGTACTGTTCGTGAATGCTAAAAAGACCAAACATTCTTATAAATACTGC
Source organism: Ignelater luminosus (assembly GCA_011009095.1). Classification (NCBI taxonomy): domain Eukaryota; kingdom Metazoa; phylum Arthropoda; class Insecta; order Coleoptera; family Elateridae; genus Ignelater; species Ignelater luminosus. Next base: position 179,907 of record VTPC01090919.1, read on the forward strand.
TCGTTGCTTTTCTAAAAATACAAATTCATCGATTTGCTACAATCTCACAAGCAATGTGCTGTGGTTTAATCTGCAGATAGTGCCAAGTTTGGATGATATGTTTCGAAAACGTTCGATTTATATATAAAACTTTTTCCTTGGTATTATTTACCAGAGACAGGGCTGGACTAATGCATAAGCAAACTAAGCACATGACTAGGGCACCCTCTCAATAGGGGCTCCCAAAAATTTATATTATCTAATAATTTGTAAAACTTTTTCTGGAGATAGACAAATTATTTTTGAAATATAATTATAATTATGTTAATTAATTTCATTGTAATCATTTGTTTAATAAAAATATTTAGATATAAAATTTAACTTTAAAGTACCCGCCATAATGAATACTGTCGTACATGCGTTGATACGTACCAACGTTGACACCAAATACAATAAAAAAGGTTATGTTGTGCAAAGTTGAATATTTATGCTGATCCTCTTCAAAGAAGAGTGATGAACTGATATTAACCAAACAAATACTAATGTTTAACTAAACAGCATGATACATAACTATCCAAGTGGAGCACAATAGCGAAAAATAGCAGAAGAGATTAAACAGAAAGCTGATCAAGTACGAGGCTGGATTGAAAAGTCTCCGGAATAGCCTATAGATGGCATTCGTTATTCAATTTATTTTGCATCATCAAGTAGGCTGGTATTTCAATTGTTTATAGAAAAAAAAAAAATGAAATTGATCTGCCATTTAGTTCACCTTTGATAACCGTTGATGCACTTGTATTTCGTGATTTTTCAATAATGGAGAAAAATTAAATTAGAGCTCTCATTATTTTTTTTATTTGGGGGGCAAAACAGCTACAAAAGTTAAAGCCAGATTGGATTCTGTTCTTGGCGACTCTTCACCATCGTTTTCGGATGTCTGAATTCAAACCTGGACATACCCACACAATTGATGAACCTCGCGCCCGAAATTTGCGATTACTCCAGAAATCATTGACAGGATCCATAAAATGGTGTTAGACAATCGTCGAATAAAAGTTCGTGAAATAGTTGAGGTTGTGGGCATCTCGTATGAACGGGTTGTCAATATATTGCACCAAGAGTTGGAATTAAAAATACTTTCAGCAAGCTGCAGAACAAAAACGCATTCGTTCTCGAAATTCAGCTGAATGTTTGCAGTTGTTTAAAAAATCCAATTGATTTCATTAGGAGATTTATGTCTATGAACAAACTTGAATTCACCAAATAAGGCTAAAACAGTTCAGTTGGTTGGAAACGTAATGGTGTCTGTTTTATTTTTGGGGATGCTAAGGGCATTTTATGCAAGGGCATTGTCTATCTGAAGAACGGAAAAACCATAACAGGCCAGTATTACTCAAAACTTTTAGAACAACTAAATGCAGCAATTCGTAAATAACGTGCCGGAATGTCAAAGAAAAAAAATCTTGTTTCACGAAGACAATGCACCAGCCCATGCAAGTGCAATTGCTCAACAAAGAAAATCGAGTTGAAATTCGAAATCGTTTGCCACCCCCCCTACTCCCCACTATTTGGCTCCGTCAGATTTTCATCTGTTCACAAACTGAAAAACGTCTATCTGGAAAAAAATTCAGGTCCATATTTTGCAAGCCTCCAAAAAAACCATTTGCTTGAAGGGATTGAAAAGTTAGAGATGCGTTGGTCCAAGTGTGTTGAATTACAGGGTGATTATGTAGAAAAATAAAATACATCTTATATTGAATTTGTTTTCACTTTCATTCCGGAAACTTTTCAATCCACTCTCGTAATTAAAAAGTTGCCTAAACTGACATCATTTTTTCTAAAGACAGCATCAGAATCATGTGTTTCTGCACCTTCAGATACAGCAAACAAGTGGAGTGCAGTGCTTAGGGCCTCTGAAGATATTAGTCCTGTCCTAACCAGAGAGCGTACATAAGATCCTCGTTCACGGATCCAATGTTATTGAACATGCAATACTACCAATAGGTCGAGCTCAAGAATCTTGAAATAAGGACTTTAGAAGATTTCGACTTAAATTTACAAGCAAAAGCTCCAAATCAAACACAAATAGAGACTTACTCCACATGCTTTTAGCAATGCATCAGATTCAATAATTTCATAGACTTTACTTGCTATGAGAATACGAAGGCAATCCCTTACTGAAGAAGTAGAAAATACAGTTGCAAGAACCGACAATTTTTTTCTTGTTCATTTCATTAGCTTTTTGATTTCATGCCCACTCTTCATCGAGGAATATGTATGTACTTTCAATTTCCTCTCTTTGTTTGCTTTCTGGTTTTTTAATTATTGCCACATTTCATTTCTTGCAGAACGTTAGAGAATGACCATTGGAGTGTATCACTGATTGTGTTTGCATCTAGTTGTCTTCCCTGAGGAAGTATAACCTAAAGCAGTTGGATGTTTTTGCATAAAACCATTGATAACTACTTACACTTAGCGTATAACCACCATGAAAAATTAGAAAATGGCAGATTTAGTAGACTGTGGACTATTACAATGAAATCAACTGACTTATGCATGTGAGATTTACTGTCAATTTAGTAATTCAAGTTTATCAGCAATAACACATAAATGCTAATTAATGAGAACTTGAGGAAATCCTGCTAATTTAGATATCATCCAAATTCCAAGTATTTTTATGTCTGAAGATTCCTACCAAATCGTCTTGACAAAAAAACAATAAAAACTTCCTCCGACTAGGACATTTACTTAAGGATAAAATAAAAGTATTTTTTGCATGAGAGATGAACAGTTATAAATGAAATCGTAACTAAATATCTCGAAATTAATACAGTGCATGTTGTCAAATCCTCCTGTTATCTATTAGATTTATAACATTTTAATTAAATAGCAATAATAAAATTAAAAGGTTATTATTACTCCAATTTATCTAATTATAAACAATTTTAATTACATACATATATATATGCAAGATTTATACATTTCCATTGGCAAGATTTAATGATGTCGATGTGTGTAATATAGTTAAACAGGTAGATAAATTGCTGTCGGTAACTATGAATTACGTGTTTTTAACAAGGTGCAACGACGGACGTATCCAGGACGTGTGTTCTTCTACCGTTCGCTTTCTTTTACCGTTCCGAAGCGACAAGAAATTCTTAAAAGTCGCTCTTTTAATGGGCTATCTTTAAAACTGTTCGTGATGTTCGGCAACAGTTAACTAAAGAGAACGTAACCAAACATGAAACACCCGATCACGTAGGTGGTGATTTTAAGCTCATTTTTTGCTTCTACCAAGCTCGAGATGCTGCGGTTGAATATTCAAATTTAATATCGTCCAACATCAGTGTGGGCCATAAAGATGCAAGTTTTGCTAAGATTTAAGATAAAAACAATTAAGTTTGTTGGTTTTTCAACTTCTACTAGTATATTGTCCTCCAAAAACCTTGCCCGGAGCGACAAGTTATAACTCAATTTTTCTAATGCGAAATTTATGTTAGTGTGCTAAAGAAGATGTAACAAATATAAATAAAACAGTCCCAACGGCAATTTTACTGGGATATATTTGTCTAGACAATAGTTATTAAGATTTATGTGGCAAGGCTGTATTGTGGTTAATCGCCTAACACGTCTAACACAGGAAAGTGATTGGTAGTTACGCTTAGATGATTGGCTTTATGAAATTATGACTCTTGTAAAATTAGTGTTCAAAGGCTAATGAGTTTAAATGGTAGGAATAACAATTTGTTGCGATTTTATAAGTGTAAACGCCGCATCTGTTTTAGCAACTGTTCGAGAGAAATGAATGCGCGTTATCTAATACGACTGATTGAATCAACGATTTGTTTGAAACAATTTAGACAAGCGCAACACTAATGACCCGATCTTGATAGGTTGTTGTGGTGATATATGGTATATTAGTTTTCTATTGCATGCAATATCATGTAAAATGCTATTTTTAGAAACATAATTAATTGGTAATTGATAAGAAACTCATTTGAATGAATATTATTATTTTTTGAAGATCAAAGTTAGCAATCGTGATGATTTTTATTGCTGTAATTTATCATGTTGTATTTTTTGTATAAACTACTCAACCTACAACTTAATGAAGCTGCAACCTAGTACAAAGGGATCCATCAGTATTTGTAACTGGAAGAGTATCATCAACGGCTTTATCTCTCAATCTCCTTTCGAGCTTTCATACCTATTCTCTGTTCAAGATCAGTTCTTCCAACACTTTTTCCATATTTTGTTGCCTCCTTGTTAAAGTGGGCTTTTTGTTCATTAAAAATAATCCATAATATGAAACAGGACACCTGCTATAATGTTTTATAATTTTATGTTAAAGTGCACTGCAATCTTGACTGCAGTGGGTTTTTGTGCCGATATTTATGATAAATAGCTTTTACAAGGCTTAGATGTACCTCATCGTTAAATTATTTGAATTTCTTAGTAAGACCGTCGCGTCGTTTGCATTCCCAGCTAATTTTATTCATTGTGTACGGAGAGGCAAAACATACAATTACCTCAAAATGCCTGCCATATACATTTGTGGTGAACACAGAAGCTTTTGCTTCTTTATAAACTGTCTGTGAGTGAAAAATAAATTCCATTTAGAAATTTGTTTATATGTTCAGTTTTAATGAAAACTAGAGCTGGTGCAGAAATCTTAATATTTTGAGCTCGGGATTCTACAGTTAAAATATTTCCAATTATTAATGAAACACCCTGTATACCTATACGTTTCTTAAAAAACCAAGTAGAAGCTAAGTATAGTATTTCCCGCATAAGAAGTTCAAGATGTCGGAAAACTATAACAATTAACATTATAAGCTAAACATAATTTGTTTTGTCTGGTTTCTTTTTAGAAGGTAAATTATATTATGACTCCAAAGAGTGGCCCTTAAACTGTTATCGAGCTTTGTCCTCCATTAACATTTTGATACGATGTCGACTCGGACGATGCCCTCCATTAACTTTCTTTAGAGAGCTAAATGTCATAACAACTCGGGATACGTATCTTGTATTCAGATAGGGCAAATGTACGAAAAGAAGGAAGATATTTGGGCGACAGTACCAAATTAAAGGATCATTCGTTTTTATACAGATAAAACAACATGTACTGACGGTGCATCGTGGAGTTTCTGTACTCACAGTTCTCTAACTTCCAGACGTAAACATTTTATTAAAACGAGTCTCGAAATAAAGATTCCTTTTTAATGTCAACTCTCGTCTACTTAATATTCTGAGTTAAGGTTAGTTGCGCCGTCTATGCACAATTACTCATGGTTTGGTAATAATGTAAAAGAACAGAGTATAATATATGAGAGAACCTTACCACATTGAAAGAGCATCCTGTATTTGGGTTGGTTATAATGTAAAAAAGAAACTAAGAATAATATTTTGGATTCAAAAATCACCCTATATTCAGGTCGGGCATAATGTAAAAGAACAAAGAATAATATTCAGAAGGACTTCAACCTTTCCTCCTATAGACGATGTCCGCCAAAACAACAATGGATGGTATCAGTATTGTCTGAAAGTCATTCCCCTACCAATCCTACCACCAATCGTGCACCATAATCGACATTCGTACACCTAATGCATTTTTTATTAACCATTAATGGGAACTCGTCTTCCAATAGGTCAAGTAAAGGAGATACAATATGATGACGATTGGGGCTATGACCCGTATTAAGGTTCTTAAGAAAGCTAAATAACATAAGGGCCTTCGTATGAGCTCTATTGACCTTCTTAAGAGATCTAAATGTCACTAAGGCTCGCGATTTACATTCAAACGGTCGAGTTTCGATCTCCTCCAACCTTCTTAAGAGAGTTAAATGTTGTAACAGATTGTCTGAAAATCATTTTCCCACTAACACCAACAGTGTACCGTAATTCGGTCTTTGACGTCTGTACACCTAATACATTTTCTAGAAAACACTATTAGCCTTCTTACGATATTGGGACTCGTCTTCCAATAAGCCTCGTAAAAGAGATATAATGCGATGATGACTAGAACTATCGCTTGTATTCATATTCTTAAGAGAGATATAATGACTGGAACTACGCCTTTGCATCAGTCAAGCTGCGTCCTCCGTCGACCTTCTTAAGAGATCTAAATGTCACTATGGTTCGGGCTCCGGACTCGACCGGTCGCGCTCCGTTGTTCATTAACTTTCTTAAGAGAGCTAAATGTCATAGCGACTCGGGTTACGCCGCCCCCATGAGCCATTTTCGATGATATCTGATTGGGCTTCGCCTCTATTGACATTAACAAAATTCAATATCATTATGGGTCGGGCTCCGCATTTGAACAGTCAGGTCTCGCTCTCCATTAACCTTCTTAAGAGCCAAATGTCGTAGCGACTCAAGCTACGCCACGCCATCGCACGGGCCATTCTCGATAGTCTCTGGTCGAGCTTTGCCTTTCGTTGACTTTGTTCAAAGACCTCAATGTCACTACAGCTCGGGCCCTGCACGTGAACGGTCGGGTTTTGGTCTCCATTAACCTTTTTAAAACAACTAAACGTCATTTCCTTCTCAGTCCAAAGGGTCCGAGAGACCCGAAGAGCCAAGAAGTTGGAAAGGCCTGACAGACCTGAAAAGCCAAAAAGTCCAAAAGGCCCGACAGACCCGAAAAGCCAAGAAGTTCAAAAGCCTGATAGATCCGAAAAGCCAGAAAGTCCAAAAGGCCTGAGAGACCTAAAGGACCAAGAAGTTCAAGGGCCCAAGAGACCCGAAGAACCAAGAAGTCCAAACACCAGCGAGATCCGAAGAGCCACGAAGTCCAAAGACCAGAAAGATCCGAAAAGCCAAGAAGTCTAAAGACCAGAGAGATCCGAAAGGCCAAGAAGCTCAAAGACCTGACAGACCCAAAGGGCCAAAAAGTTCAAAGACCCGACAAATCCGTATGGCCTCGCAGGCCCGAGAGATCCAAACGGCACGATTGACCCAAGAGACCCGAAGGGCCGAAAAGTCCAAAAGATCTGACGTTCCACGAGATCCAAACGGCCCCATAGATTCGAGAGACCTGAAAAGCCGAGGAGTTCAAAAGGCCCGACGACCAGAACGGCCTGACAGGCCTGAGAATCCAGTTTGTACAGGCCTTTACTACCTGCATTGTTAGGAGTATCGGCATGGCGCGGCGTAATGTCACTTAACAAACAATGTTCAAGGAAGGTTTGCAGCTTTAGCATAAACTTGTACTTAGTTACAAGTCGCTGTAGGAATGTCAGTCCAAAAAAAAAGATTCTGTCAATAACCAAATATTAGAATCTCGGAAAGCTCATGGCGACGCTAATGATTTCTTTTTGTTTGCGTTTTTAAATGAGCTAAATATCACTATGGCATGGTTTTCGCACTAGAACGGTCGGGCTTTGCTCTCTATTAACCTTCTTAAGAGAGCTAAGGCACGGGATCTGCCCTCATTGTTGTGATAGATTTCCTACTAAGGCCTGTAGATGAAAAAGTTCACGCATTATCTTTCGGACCTACACAGTACAATTTGAAGAAATTAAAACGTGTTTGAGTATTTACTTATAGCACTTACTTTACAGAATATTGCATTCATGGCCCTAGATAGACCTCATCCAATGGCTATAAAAATGAGCCGCAATCTTAATTATCCCGTTTGCGACGACGGCCAGTTTTGAATTTATTATGTCCATCAGCCGCCTAAGCGACTATTTCCTTCCACCCTTTGTTAGACTTTACGATCGTACAATATTTCCCTATTGGTCTCAGCTCAAGGGAGCTGGAATAGTTGAACTACTTTGGGAGAAAATCCAAGTTGTTGCCATTCATCCATTTAACAATGTTCCTGCTGCAGTGAAACGTGGCCATATATGGTCAAAACAGATTCTTTATGGGATTTCACAAATTCGTGTTTGTTTTTGTCAATATTTTGATTGATCCTGCTTTTCAGTTTTACGACTGGACGTACAGATCCGCCTTGTTGAAAACTTGATAACTTGTTTCTACCTTTTCTCCATTGAAATCACTATAGGATTCTTTGCGGTGAAAAATTCTAGACCAGAAGTCGGTCCTGACAATGCAGAAAGGCCCTAACTCTGAAAATCGTAGTTTTGAGATATTAAGTGAAACGTGTTTGGCTTTCTTCACATTTGCATAGAATAGGGCATTATAGAAATTTAGGGTTTTCGTGCTTGGTATACATCTAGTATTCACTGCAAAGAATCCTGCAATACCCCAAACTCCGTTTTGTCTATTTTTGAGTCAGGGCCTTTTTGCTTTGGGGTACTGCTAAGGTCTCGTCGTCGTCTCAGTCTTCGTCCGCTGTTTTTGTCCACTAACCCGCAAAGTCAACCCGACTGTAGGTTTGAAATCGCAATTGATTCTTGACTTTCTGAACCAGTAAGTGGAACCAGTTTAGCTTCTTGATTCTATCGGGTGGAGATGTAGGGGTTGTCGTTTCAGTTATCGGATTAGCCAGTTTACTCTTACTCGTCACTTTACTTTAATTCTTACAGACATATCAAAGAAGACAGCAACTAAACACTCATCTCACTATGAAAGATTCCTGAAAAATGACGCTACAGGTTGGCCGGAAGAAGAGTTGTAAGTTAAAAGCGAACAATCAGATGTTCTTTGGGAGAAAGCAAAATAGCTTGCTACTTGATGATTATGCGGTTCTGAATTTAAACTTTTCTTGTAAGAACACTAATGACGTCCTTATAATTATACAGGATGCATCAAATGCGCATCTGTGCATATGAATCTAGAAATCTAGAGCTCTATTCAATGGCGTATTTTAATGCACCTAAATAATTTAAAAAAAGATTTAAGCCAGATGTTTATGTTTTGTTTAAGAGTAACCTCAAACAGATTTCTTTTTCGACTAAATTTAGGACTTTCTAAAGGCCGTAAATCATTAACTTATTAAAATTCCTTTAAATTCTTCCGTTAAAATGGAAATACTAATCATCTTTCAAACATTTTAAAAAGAGAAGTTCAGCCAAATTGTAGATTTTTAGTTGAAGTAGGACAGAGATGGGCCCTTTTTCATGTTTGTTCTAAATTTATATTAATATTCGTTGGAAATAAAATATGATGCCCTGCAGCATAAGTCCTAATAAACAAATTTGTAACACAAAGTATAAATTAATGATTAAAGACAGAATTAATTTATTATCAGTTTATTATTATTACGAAATCTTAGCTGCTAATTCCTGTTTACATTCGTCTTTTAAATGTTGCATTTAATATTAATAATTCATTAAAGGTAAGCATTTAAAGCCAGATTTCGAATTTATTTAAGCATTTACAACTTGCAAGAGAGAGAAAAAGAACGTATTTACAGTGACTATATAACATATTACGACAATTATTGTATTTTCAGTTGATATTTATTATTCATAATTATGCTTATGCTTCCTTATAAATAGCTAAAGTGCTGTCGTGTTGCGCTATTTTAAATACTCACATCTTGATTCCAAGCCAAAATTTTAAATTTACATTTTTATTGTTAATTTAAATAAAAGGGAAACACGCTATCAAGTCACTTACCATTTCTACTACAATCGTAACAAAGATGAAAACATTACTTCCTTTTTGCATTAACTTCAAATTTCAATTTTTCATGTGAGAAATATGCGGCGAACATTACATTAACATCCCATGGAAGCTTCGTTTTATATGTGTATCTAACAGTAACAACGTAGAAAATAGTCTTTTACTGTCCCTATAAATGTTGTATTTATAGACCAACCACTGCTTGCGTTGGCTTAATTAATTGTGTTACATGATAATAATTTTATATTAAAAATTCCATTATGCTTATGTAGGTGAAAGTGGGGCGTAAGATTAGTATAAACATGCAGATACTTAGTAACTTATATGGTTATCATTAGTTGGTAACAATTAAACTCCTATATGCATTTATAATGTTGTATAAACAAAGTTTTCTTTGTTTTATTTAAGATTTATAAGTAGAAACAAAGATATTGTAATACAAAGTGTTTAAAATAGCAACTCTGATTTGGTTAATAAATATTTTATATTTTCCTTTTAATCCTTCCCTTGTTTACAATTTTATTTATTACCCATCTTTGAATTTCTCTAAATATAATTCGGTTTCTTTGTGGAGCAATTTACAGCTATGTATTTGGTCACATTTCTACAATAAATAAAGCACGTTACACATCTAGTACTGACTTACAATTAGTGAAAATCAGTTTAGTATGTAGGAAGAGTAGGGCCCAGCTTTAGAGTGACAATGGTACAAGTCGTTCGTCCTCAATTAGAAGAGTTTGCACAAAAAAACCTTCTAGAACTGGCACTCCTTTGCTTCGCTTTTCAACATGGAACTAACAATGCCTTCATTTGGCAACTGATAATATTTTGGATCAGCTTCAGAACTTTTTGTTAGTGCGTCTTGATACAAAATTACATTTCTGCGTCGTCTTTATTTCATACGGGCCCACACAAAGGTAAAATCGGTAATCTTTCCACTTATCTTTCTGCACCTTGACAAAAAATTAAATTTCTGCGCCATTTTTATCTCAATGGGGCTAATTCCAAGGTAAAAGCTTTAATCTTTAAACTGATTTTTCTGCGTCTTGTGGAGAAATTGAATTTCTGCGCTCTATTTGTCCCAAACAAGTCAACATAAAGGTAAAAACTTCAGTCTTCGAACTGAAGTTTAAGCGTTTTGCGACAAAATTAAATTTCTACGCCATTTTTATCCCAAAAAGGCCAATACCAAGGTAAAAACTTTAATCTTTGAATTGATTTTTCTGCGTCTTGACGAAAAATTAAATTTCTACCCCCTCTTTATTCTATACGCCCCAATACAAAGGTAAAAAATCTCGTACAAGCCCATACAGAGGTAAAACCTTCAATATTTGATACCGATTCACAGTCTTCGGCTCCGCACCGCCATATGCGATCAGAAGACTTCGACAGAAAGAGAGAGCCATCTGCAGGAGGATTTTCCGGCTGGAGCGCTTCTTCCCTTCGGAGGAAGTCTGCGACAGGGCGGGTATTCCTCCTGTAGATGCGCGCCTCGAATTCATGAGGGGTCGATATGTGAGCAGGGCGGTCGAACAAAACAGAGAGCACGTTCTCGACATCCTAAGAACCCGGGCTCCGGCCGCCCGCAGAAGACCCAAAAGAAAACTCAAACACCCGCCCTCCATCATGATGAGACGTGCCGAGAACCTCTCCCCCGAGTTGATGGACATACTTCTTGACACCCCACTTATCTATAGATAAGTTCCCAACCACAGTCCTCCGCGAAACTACCGAGCAAAGTAGGCAGCGTCCTGGCGCCACGTTGCATTCGGGAGGTCCGGGACATCCCCGGGCCGACTGTTCTCACTAGGGTTTTTCCGTGGTTTTCCCTAGTGGTCAAGGCAAATGCCGGAACAGAAATTTCCACGGACCCACCACCAACACCGAACTAACGCGCCGCGTCACCACCCCTTCTCCTCCAATGTTGCCACACCGAGGAACCGCCACTGCACCACCACCCCACAACACCAAACTGCTGCTGCCGCTACACACAACTACCGCAGCCACACAATAAACACACACACACACACAGGATGAGCGCGAACCGAACCGTTCTCTAAGTCGCTGACGCCACAAAATTCCTCCCCTCATCAGGCTGAAGAAGCTCCACGAGGAGCTTAAAACGGCCTCCCGCCTTCGGCGGGAATTTAACGATTGACTTGACTTGACTTGACTTCAATATTTGAACTGATTTTTGTGCATCTTGAGACAAAATTAGATTTCTGCGCCGTTTTTAGCCCATACGGGTCAATAGAAAGGTAGAAACTTGAATCTTTGAACTGAATTTTGTGCGTCTTGAAACAAAATTAAATTTCTGCGTCGTTTTTATCCCATACGGGCCAATTCAAAGGTAAAAGCTTTATATTTTGAATTGACTGTTTTGCGTTTCCAGACAAAATTAAATTCTTGTCCCGTTTTTATCCCACACGCGTCAATACAAAGGTAAAAAATTTAATCTTTGAAGTGGTTTTGTGCGTCTTGAGACAAAATTAAATTTTAGAGCCATTCGTATCCCAAAACGGGACAATACCAGGGTAAAAACTTTAATCTTTGAACTGATCTCTCTGCGTCCTGAGGATAAAATTAAGTTTCTGCGCCCTCTATCCTAAACGAATTAGTACAAAATGTAAAAACTTCAATCTTTGAACTGATTTTTGTAGACTATCACGATGCGTTAAGAGAAAATTAGATTCCTGCGCCCTCTTTATTCTATACAAGGCAATACAAAGGTAAAAATTCAATCTTTGAAGTGATTTTGTGGGTTTTGAGACAAAATTAAATTTTTGCACTGTTTTTATTCCATAGAAGTCAATACCGAGGTAAAAATTTCAATATTCAAACTGATTTTTGTGCCCTCAGAACGGTACGTCCTGAGAAAAATTAAATTCCTGCGCCCTATTTATCCCATACAGGTCAATATAAAGATAAAAACTTTGAACTGAATTTTGTGCGTATAGAAACAAAATTCAATTTCTGTCCTTAAATTTATCCTATACAGATCAGTACAACTATCGGGAGACCATACTCCTAGAGAGCGCCTTCCGCTGTGAATATGTTGTCCCGAGGTAACGGGACCCTCGTCGTTGGACTAATCACCCGTACGAAGTACTATTGATTCAGAGCATACATCAAAGCCTCCGAAACGGACGATCAAAACGAGAATGAAAGGCGAGGAATGGATTACGATTCGGCATATGGAACATCACCGGAAAGGAAATAGAAATAGTGGAAGAAATTGAGAAGTATAAAATACAATTATAGGGAATATCAGAAGTTAAAAAGAAAGAAAATGGCGTAAAAGTCCTGGCACACGCATTGGAAATAGAGCTACCGAAGAAATAGAAATTATTACCTAAGGAACTGGACTCCAAAGTGACAAACTGGGAAGCAGTAAATCCCAGAATAGTTACTATCGATCTAGAGCTAGAAGAAAAGATAGGGGTGATACAAATCTACGCACCAACGGAGAACGCCAACCAAACTGATAAACAACAGTTCTATGGAGAACGTCAAACAACATTAGATAAAATGCAAAGCAAAAATCGACAGGTTATATTTATGGACGACTGAAATGCGCATATAGGAAACAATAAGGATAGGGAATAATAGATAAACACGGAGTAGAAAGTAAGATAAACAATAATGGAGACTGATAGACTTCTGCATCACCAACCAGCTTCTTGTAGGAAACACCTTATACAAGCATCCACCAAATAACCTACGAGGCAGAAGCGCTAGACCACAGTAGTGTCGTAGACTTCATTACCATACCCAGAAGCATGAGATATGCAGTACAGGGTATTAAGGTAACAAAAGGAGCTGAATTGAGCACCAACCACATATTGTTATAGCAGACATAATAATTCAAAAACCAAAAAAAGGAACCTGGACAAAATATAATAGTATAAAAATCTCAGCCCTTGAAGATCCACGGAGAAAAGCAGAATACAAAGAAAAACTAACCTACTAGAGCAAAGAAATATCAACTGGAACATTAACGAAAAATGGAATAAATTCAAAAAAAACCGTGCTGCGAACAGCTCAAGAAGTCTGCGGAACAAAAGTAGTACACCATAGCAATCAGAAGAAGAGGACGAAATGGAGAACTGAAGAAGTAAAAGACAAAATCAAAAATAAGAAAGAGGCCTGAGGCAAATTTAAAAGGACAGATTCAGAAGCAGATACATCCAGAAAAGAAACGAAGCTAAAGGAACTGCAAAACAAACCTCCTGGGAAGAAATCAAAGAAAGGATAGAAAATTGCTACAAAGAAAACTAAAAGCAGTTCTGGAATATTATTAAAAGACTAAAGAAAAACCCAGCAAAGCCAATAAGAAATATTAAAAACCAACAACAAGCGGAGTTCTAAAAGCCTGGCAGTTCGAGGGCAAAAGAATGTCAGTTGAACACACACATGGATATGAATCAGAAAAAGAAAACAATATAACCGAAGCGGAAGTAGAAATGGCCATAAAAACAACCTGAAACGGGAAAACTCCAAGAGAAGATGACATCTACCCAGAGCTACTAAAAAAGGGAAGTATGGAAAACGGAACAAATACCTTCTGATTGCGAAAAGAATATCATTGTTCCAATATATAAGAAAGGTAAAACGATAAATTGTGAGAATTATCGGGCCATATGTTTCTCCTCAGTTAGGGTTTAAATCATAGAAAGAAGATTAAGAGACGACGTTGAAGACAAATTAGAAGACGAACAAGCAGTCTTTCGCCCAATAAAACAAACACATGACCACATATTTACGATTAGACAGATCATAGAAAAGGTAGTAAACAAAAACCAAGATATTCCTGGCATTGATAGATCTAACATCAGCATTGGATCAAGTCCCGTGGGAACACATATGGAATGCACTGGAAGAACCGCAAACAAACCCGAAACTTGTAAGAGTGATCAAAAGTTTAAACAAAAAGGTAATCGGATTTGTAAGGCTTAATGGACACAAATCTCAAGAATTTAGAATGTAATATTCGTAATATACAATATATGAATAGCATAATGAAGAAATGTAAGAATGAGAAACTAGGAGAACAATAACAACAAAAAACAAATGCATGGAACAACAACCTACGTGAGAAAAGAATGATAATAAACGTAGAAAAAAGTAAAATACTACATATAAAGAGTAATGGACAACAAGCAAGAATACCGATAAGGATCGAAGGAAAACAAATCGAGTATACAGAAAAATATAAATACCTGGGCAAAGATGGCCGAATAGAAGAGAAAATCAAAAATAGAGTATGTAAAGCAAACATAAAAAATAAAACCCAAAATGCATCTTTACAAGACAATCTACCTGCCCAACCTTCTCTATGGGTAATAATAGATAAACATCGATCAAACCTGACAGCGTCAGAAATTAAATACTTACGAAAAGTACTGAGTAAGACAAAAAAAAAGAGAGAATAAGGAACACCAGTATCATAGACAAGCCAGAAGCCAGTAGTCCAGAAGGTAGAGCAAACACAATTCAAATGGTATGACCATATTACAACGTATGAACTCCGAAAGATATCCCAAACTAATATATGAAATAAAAGCAGAAGGAAGAAACGCAAGAGGTAGACCCCAAGTCCAATAGGAAGATAACATCAAAGAGGTGGCTGGAAAAAGAGGAAGTAACATCGATGATATTAGAAGAATGGCGAGAAACCGTAACGCCATAAGGCATAACTGGGACATGAGAAAGAAGAAGAAGAAGAAGAACATCAATACAAAGGCAAAAACTTTTATCTATGAATTGATCTTTTTGGGTCTTGTAAAAAATTAAATTTTTGTGCCCTCTTTATCCCTTACAGGCCAATAGAAAGGTGAAGCTTCAATGTTTGAACTGATTTTTGTGCATCTTGAGAAACAATTAAAGGTCTGAGCCGTCTATATCCCATACTGAGCCTATTGTGTTTCATTTTGCCGTGCTCTCAGAATTTGCTGATTTATTGTCATTTTATTGTGCTAGCTCAATGGATCGGGTGGTTAATCACGACCCAACACATTAGAAGTATGTATATGGTTGTAGTATTCCGGAAAATGAAAATTTTTTCTTTCATTGTACTTCTAAAAAACGAGATAGCATAAAATCGTAAATTCGATTTGTCTATGGCTGTACTCGGCAAGCAAAGTGACGTCGAATTTGTTTGATTAATTGAACATGTTTATCGCTGATGAATTCGAATAATTGACGTCACTCAGACATGATTTTCGTTCTGTATTGGTTACCAAAGATTTTATCCTTTTGACATTCACTAATGGCCATGAGCTTGTTGA
This sequence comes from Ignelater luminosus, assembly GCA_011009095.1. Lineage (NCBI taxonomy): Eukaryota > Metazoa > Arthropoda > Insecta > Coleoptera > Elateridae > Ignelater > Ignelater luminosus. Next base: position 195,710 of record VTPC01090919.1, read on the forward strand.
ATAAGTGAAGTTATTTGAACTAACGAAGATTTTTCTACTACAATTCTATTTTAAGGCTTCTAAGTTGAAAGGTTTCTGATACTGCATGGTGAAAGGTGCAAGGACGCAAAAATCTGAAGTTGCCTCAGAGCGCATCAAGGTGTTGAGGCCGGCCCTGCATGAAAATCACATCTATGTTTGGTTGCATCCTCTTTTGACAAAGAATCAAAGGCAATTTCATGACTTTTTATTGAAATACTTGTCGTCTAGCAACAGCGAGAAATGTGGCAGGAACAATCGATAGATTATTTAAGCCGAATTAATTTTCAGGAGCAATTAAGTGATCAGCCAGTTTCATAATGAGCTAGTAAGAAACTTTTAAAAATGTAGAAAAATGTAGTTTGTTATGAAAGATTCCACTCTGTAGGACTGATACTTTCTGGAAAAGAATTGCCAGTAAAAAAGATTAACAATATGTAGAAAGAATTTGAAGGAAGGTCTAGTAATAACGCTTTTACTACGTAAAAATACCGTAAGTGACATGTTAACTACAATAACTGAAATAATTCCTTCGATTTTTTACTCATTTCAGTTGAGTGCACGTTTTGTGATATCTCTGGTCATCATAATCACTCTCATTCTAAACAGTATTTAAGAGCATCCAAATCTGGAAACAATAACTGTCAGCATCAACAGGCATGCTAACAAATTTAACCGCGACAGTTGTATTTTTAGACTAGAGAATTTGAAGGTTATTACGTTATAAATTCATTAAATTTCCCATCAAATCCTAATATAACTTACACAAAGCGTAATACAAAAACAAGAAAGAAAAGAGTTACTATCTATTATCGATTACACGTGCTGTCAAGATCCAGTAGGTAATATCAGCAAGGTTTTCTCTGCAAAAAGTGAGTGCGTGTAAATTGCATCTTTAAATGTCTCCCGACACGAGCTTATTGCGTTTTTTTTTACAAACAAAATAGAATGTGTAGGTTGCGGTAATGATAATAATCATGGGAAAATACTGTGCTCATCTTACAGCTTTAGGTATTACACATAAAAGTTTAAAAGGTAAAGTAACGACGTCGAAGAAAACCTAACCTGCACTTATAAAGTAATTACACATTTGCTTATTAGTGCTCGTCACCTATAAAGTGCAATGTACTTGCTACCTGCAAATGTCTAGTTTCATTCCGATTTAATTAACGGCCTATTAAAATACTTGCACGTCTCTTATATTCTGTAACGTAAAGGTAGATGTTATGAAAACGCCTGCAAATTATTTTATTGAATTAATTGTCGAGATAAAGTGATGATTAATTCTGCTTTAAAGGAAAGTATTGATCTGAAATACCGGATTTGTTATACTTAAAGAGATTTACATTCGACAGGAAGAAAAGCTTAAAATACTTATATGTAGGTATACAAGTAGGTAACTTGAGAAATGTTTCAACACGTATTTTAAGTGTTACCTCCTGCGTTGTTGGTGGTACGGCCGTACGTGTTATTTACTGTAATAGCATCTGTTATCTAAAATCATCAGGTCCATTCAGTAAACTCAACCCCTTGTGGGTTTTATATTTAATTTCGATGACATAACAATCGATTTTTAAAATTCTATTTAAAATTTATGCGTTGTAGGAAATTGAAGATGACCTTACAAAAAGACGTATTAGTAATTAGTATGTGAAATCGTGACAGTACTTACTACAGCTTAATGACTTAGTAGTTACAAGCTGCATTGAATTATGGTATCAGAAATGCTAGCCAGGAATACATAAATTTTGTAGAATTCTTGAAGCTTTCACAAAGTTATCGTGAGATTTTAGTTACATTTGCTTCGTAGATCATTTTAATTTCCATCTTACCGTTAGATTATAATAAATTTTCTGAAAATGATAAAATATTTTTTAGGATTATCAGTGATTCTAATTTATTTAGAAGGAAGTTATTAAAGAGCAAATTAATGAAGTTAGGCACTTAAGTAACAAAAAGATTTTTGAGAGATAAATTCCTTGGAATTCCTTTTTAATTCTTCCTTATATTTCATTTTGGCATAAGAAAAATCGAATACTTATTTAATAGGCATTAGGTGTTCGGGAAAAAAATTATTGACTATAATTTAAAGGGTCACTCACAAGTTGTATTATGGTGCACCATCCAATGTGCAAGTGCATTGTTTTTTTCCCTAGAACTAGATGAAATTGGCGGTCTTAAGTGGTGGAAAAGAAATTCCCAACCAAGCTCACAAGAAACAATAGCCAGAGTTATAGCTTTATTCGGCATATCTTTCAAATAAACGAAAATTTACTATAAAACTATATGCGAATGAGGTCAAAAAAACTTTTTAGTTTTATAATCTGCAGATATGACTTTTATTTTCACAAGTCGACAATTAATTGATAATGATTCAGTGACACGAATAAAATGCGTGCATAATACTTACAAAATTAAAAATTTATAGTTAGCATAGGTAGGTCTTACAACTAATACCATCAAGCAATTTGTGTTTTAGGGATTGGACGGTAAAAAGTAGCCAGATGTGGGAACGGATGTGACTTGCAATAGTTCTTTCCTTCAAAAATGGAATTATCTTTCAGTTACCGAATGCGCAATAAATACGAAGATGTCGACAGATTATGCAATAAACAAATTTCAGTAAACAAACCTGACTACATAGCAGATATCCTGGAAAGTAAAGAATGAAACCAAATAGGGTTACTAACTGGTGGGAATTATCTCGGAACTGGATTTCTTGTTCCGCCCAAAATTTTGATTTACTGGAATTTCGGATAATCCCGGAATAAGATTCGCGGCTTTTAATGGAATTCTGTGTTTATAAATTGAAACAGCCCGTGTTAACCTACGATTTTTTTATTTCTCTATGTTTACTCAAATACAGGGTGTTCCAAAAGTAACGCCTGCCCTGTCGCTGGGTGCAGTTCGGTCAAGCTCAGCTTTACCACAGCGCCATTTTACATGTTGAAAGCTTCGCTGTTGTTGCGTACTAGCTCGGAAACAAAACCTCAGAATTCTCTAACAAGAAGTTGATATTAGATGATAGGTGCTTTCGTCCCTGCCACTGTTTACCAATCAAGTGATCATGATTCATAAACGTTTGCAGTTTTGAATCCTGTTTAAGATGAATACGATTACGAATTGCGTGTTAAGCTCAAGCAAACAAATCTACTATCTTAGTATTGGGTCTCAGAATGAACCTTTAGAAGTTGGAAACCCTAAACCCAGCGGTACAATTTAAGTATAAAGCCATCTACAAGTGTTTCACATTATTTAGAATTTAAAAAATATGTTACCATTACAAATTCCTTGTGGGACGCCCATGATTTGCACTATAGTCTGAGAACACCAAATAACACTTGTATGTAGTAGATTAAAAGAGATCTAAGATTCGTGAGCACTTTTATCGCCTTGGCTCTCGTACGCTCGCCCTATCTTGACACCCCTTGCCTTGGCAGACGTTGAATCCGGGCTGGTAACACCATATGTCGGAGTTCGAAAGGCATCCTCTCTCTCTCATACAACATTGGGTTGCAGAAAAACTCCCCATTTCACGGTTAGAGCCTCTGGCCCGCGAATTAACTCACTTTCATTTCAATAAATTTATCTTAGTGCAGGGTTGTGTACTTTTCACTCTCCTGAACTCCACTGAATTTGCATTCCGTTGGCAGCTCATCAGTTCATGCTGACGATGATGGTTGAGATTGTATTTCCGGTATAAGTTGTAACGTAACGACTTCTGGAGGAAGATTAAATCATTTTCTATGTTGTTTCCTGTCTTTAAAGTTGAGAGTTGAGATTATGAGACCAGAAGTTTCTAAAGCTCTGTCGTAAAGATCTTGAAGATCATGAGCTTTAAGAGAATGAAATTTTAGCAGTGTCCCTTCTACATCCTCCATAATTTCTAAAATTTATTTTCCGTGCACCTACTTAATCTAACTTTACCTTATCAAGTCACAATAACCTAACTTACTATTTAATTTAACTAAACCTACTTTGAATGCAATAAAAACCCAGAAAGTGCAAGATTTAGGGATTCAACTTGGCATTTATCCCTAAAAGAAAATCAATGTGCATTATAAATACGGGGCGTGCAAAAGGGAAAAACCAGCACCAATGAAAGACACTGAAGCCATGATGCACACAGATGACAAATTAGAGAGCCCAAAAAGGCGGGAAGATTTAAATAGCAGCATGGGAGAACAAAATGGAGAGCGATGAGTTAGCTCAATTCCAGTTAACCCAATAAGTGAGTGACATCCCAAACAGACAAGATGATCGTACCATTAGTTTTCCCAGTACTTCAGATAAAGCCGCCATAAGATTTTATGGAGATAGTAGTGATCATCCCAAATCGTTCACACGGGATCTCAGAGGCCACTTGGACAATAATATGAAGCTACAAATGAAGAAGGGCTACAATAATAATTCTGAAATAACAGCACTCAAGTTGCATGCGCAGAAATGGTTTGCGATTCAAGAGCAACATATTCACAATTCTCAAGATTATTTTTGAGCCACTTTTGGAGCAGAGCTGGGCAACAATTTGAAGCAAGCTATGGCCTTACTAGAAAGAAGTACGCAATAAACAAATACTACTCGAGTACTATAACAACTAGAGACACAGATGAATGAAGAGGTAATTGTAGAACAATTATCACATCATTTTTAAACAGCAGTGGTAGACAATATGTATAAAGACAATGTTAAAAGGTATGATGTGACCCATTGGAGATACTCCGAAATTGCAACATTTTGAATAATGTAAAGACTGGTAAACCCCCACAAACAACGCTGAGAATGTTCTAAAGATTATTCTTTATTTTTTTAAAGTAATTACACTTATAGTGGTGTTCATTACTTCTAGTTGATGATAATGGATGCATCTAATTAACTGCATCAAGGGAAATCTGCAACTCCTTCAGACTCTTTCTATTCTCCACAGGTCTCGAATTTTATCCGCGAGCTCTTAATATTTCTCGTTCTTTTCACTGTATGCGCATAATAACACAAGTTCTAGATATATCTTTGTTTCTACATTTTATAGTACCGGCCTTGGATTATACTTACTATATGGAACCAAACGTTTATTTAGTATGTCAACTATTACCACTTTGATTCTGAATTTCACTCAGTGGGCTAAGTGCCACGTAGAACCACATTGGACTGAAACTGTCTACTTGAAATACGCCTGTTCTAATGGGTATTCCTGTGGTATTGTAAGTTTTTACTTTCAGAACAATTTTCCAGCTTTTTATAAAATTGTGTAAAAATGTAATGATAGTAGAATTCATATTACATATACTGAGAATCTGCAGGAGGCAAGAATCAACTGCCTTTAGGTAGTATATCGAGGCTAGCGAAAGCTTTCCCCTCTTGATTTTAACTTACTCTACGACAATGGAGAGTTGAGTTTCGGATCGCAAAGAGGACGGACACGGGGCAATAATCATACTCGTTTTTTGAGTGATATTACGAAAGTATTTTGACTAGGTAATTTACACGGTGTCCAGTGTCTTGAATAAGTGAAAGTTTTTGTTTAGTTCCGAAATCTCGTAACGTATTGAGAGTTAACTCCCAGATAAGGAAGCGAGGCGATCGTTCGGCGTGTAGCGATAAGCTAATTGTTCACCTCGAACCTTATCATACAGAAACGGCGTACGCAAAACTGACTTTAAGTATTTATTTGTTAATGCGTGAAATTTTATACAGGAATTTTATGCGTTTTATTTTAAATGAAATTAAGTTATGTCAACGAGATGGAAGATATCGAACGCATGGGGAAATACAAAACGTCAAGATGGACAGCGACGATTATACATCACAAGAAAGCAAGAGAAAATGGCCAGAAAGTGAAGAAAAACCAGAAGAAATTTTTAAAAGAAGTAAAAAGCTAACAAGAACACCACAAAAAGGAAGAAAAAGAAACGACAAGATAGAGAAACTAATAAATATAATGACGGAGGTAATAATCAACACACAAGAGATAAAATAAAATCAAGCAAGATTCCAAAAAGAAATGATAGCGATAAAACAAGAAAATGAACGAAGAAAGAAGCACAGTCCACTAGGAAGAGAGGCAGAGAAAGACCTAGGAGGATCTGGAATGACAAAATTAGAAATGCCTTTGAGAAACGTGGTGAGGGGATGCGGAAGGATGAAGGATTAGTCATCAGCCGTGCTCTCTTTAATCTAATGATCAACAATGTTATTGTTGCAGTCCAGAGTATCCTTGGTACCCAAGCTTTACTTTATGGAGATGGTTTAGTCATTTGGGCAATCAGCATTTAAATTTAGATAAGGCGAGATCCAATTAGGAAAACGCATAACATTGTAGAGAACGTTCCATCGTTCGATATTACATTCTCTACTATGCTTCTAAAATGGATCAAATCCAGTCGAAATAAACATGCTCAATTAAATTTGATTTATCTCACGTTCATCAGTACTTCATATCGAAAGTGAACCCGCCAACCCCTTTCCCTTTTGATCCTATGTTTGCTTATTAATAAAGGAAGATGCACCGAGCCGTAAAGAACTTCTTTACCGTACCACTTCCTTCGCCTATTTCCCATATGAGGAACAGCCTTTGATATGGTCAATTTCACCTATTCAGCCACTCCCCACATCCACCATCCTTTGTTAATTATAGTTCTCTCCCCAGACAATTCTTATCTTTCTTTCGCCAACTGGCCCGAGTGGCCTGGGTTGTCGCTTCGTCCGGATACCAAGTCTAACATCCCAGAAGCCGGCAACGAGACGTATCTACATGACGAACGGTCCGTGTAATTGCGCCGGGCGAAGTGTCTAGCTCTTTTGGCCAGAAGCCCCATGGCTCCCTTATTACTCTGGCGCGTCAGCTAGACTAGATAGTCTATGGCAGGCTTGAGTTCTATATATCAACTTTGAATTGATAAGGAAGGTTTCAAGGTAAAATAGGTGAGTTGATCATTTCAACGGGCTTATTATCGATATTATTAAATGTTTGTTGGTATTCTTAATTTATTTACTTTCTTCGCAAAACGTTTTAATTCCATCCACCATTCCTTCGTTTTGCTTAAATTACCTACCTCATCTATATTGTTTGGCCATCTATATCCTATTTTAACTAAATTTATATTGCCTATTTCTCTAGCTCTTGCTTCTAATTTGGTTCACCTCGACCCTATGTAAGTTGCAGTGGTCACAGCACGTCGATCAGGTAGCACAGAAGAGATGTAAGCGAGTAGACTAGAAGGAACGAAATGGGGAGCCACGGAAAAGTCTTAACGCAGACACACACCGTGTATGTAAGACCCGTGATAGAGTATGGGAACGAACTGATTGCCACAGCCCTCAAGACAACTCTGGAGAAGTTAAAAAGAATTCAGAACTAAGCCCTGAGATTGATAACTGGAGGTCCCAGCTCTACCTCCATTAACGCGATGGAATTGCAAACCGGCCTAGCCGTAATGTCTAAATGAAAAGATAAATCGCCTGAAGATGGACTACTGGAAAAACTATAAGCCTCACTCAGCGGCTGAAAACACAGAAATCTTTCTCTGTAAAAGCGTCCAAGCTCAGAGAGGCATATAATTTGGGTATAAAAGAGAGTATCCTTCCCAGGATATGCAGTTTGAGATGTTTTGGTGCGAGGTTGAACTTGATCTAGCCGATGAATAAAAGTGAAACTTCATCAACCATGCAAAGAACCATTGCACTAGGAACCATTTATGAAAGTTATCCAGTCACAGAGTGGAGTCACATGTACATCGATGTGGTAATGGAGGCGCAGGAGTCCACGCAGAAAATTTTCAGATCTCGCAGGCAGTCTGGGCATTGGCTTCTGATTTTGATGGGGAAGTAAAGGTGTCCTCCTAGCCCTTGAACGCCTTAAAATTGAGCGTGGAAATAAAGCAGTACTTCTCAACGACTCCCAAGCAGCTATTCTGGCTCTCACGTCCCTGGAAGATAACTGTTCAACACTGGATGTCCGCCGCAGTCAGCAACTGCTGTCAGAGTTGATAGGATCTGGGTGGGCTATCTGCCAACATTTAAATTTGGATTGAGCAAGATCCTTATCTTTGGATTTCGCAAAACGTCGCAGAGAGCGTTCCATCTAATGACATTACGCTCTCTACTATCGTCGTAATAGTAACATCGGTCGTCCGAAAAAATTAAACTTGCGCGATTATATTTGTTTGGTTCGTGTCACGGCCTCCAGCAATTGCAGGCCAATAATGGTCCCGCCAACCCCTTTCGCCTCTGATCCTTTATACTACTATCTGTCTGCAGTGAAACCACAGTCACAGTGGAATCAAGGAAAATGAGGAAGCTGACAGACTAGCAAAAGAGGGCTCTGAGAAGCAGCAACCCTAGGTACCCTTGGAATTCAACACAGCAAGACTGCTAAGAAGAGCACTAAGGAGTGAGGTGAAAGCCAGGCATGCTGTGGGTGTAGAGGGCAAGCAGTGGTCCTCCCTGTTGCAGCCCAGCGGCCGCCTGCCTTATGACCTTCCCAGAGACGTGGCCTGCTTCAGACTGCACACAGGGCACGACTACTTGCAAGCACACCACCATCACATAAGCGTCGCCGATTACTCCTTCATGTAGCTATGTGGCGAACAGGAAGATATGACTGATATCCACTTCAAGGACTGTGAAGCGCTTGCACAATTACGACTGCCAGAACGGCAAGATCAACAGTACAGTAAGACTAGTAAAATTTATTGGGCTGCTCGCCGCCAAATGATGATCTGTTAATAGGGCAAATGACGCGGTATTGTTTAAAAAAAAGGATGCGAGAGGGACCCCAATTGACACAAGATAGAAAAACATGGAGGGTGCAGACCGAGCCATAATAGTTTAGATAATTTTCGCATC
>VTPC01090920.1:0-56099 GCA_011009095.1 Ignelater luminosus
GATCTCAAATTACAGTAATTATTACATATGCACAGTAATGATTCATGTCTCTTAAAACTAGTTAAATTGCATAGAATTCCGTAATACAGTAATTAAGGACAAACTTATAAAAGTTGTGCAAGTAACATCCAACTGAAAAGGCATTGCAGATGATATCGAAGTTGGAAGTTACGCCACTGTTTTCACGAGCAACATTTTGTAAGGTGTAGATTTGAGAAATCTACAGTGTTTCCGAGTCTCATTAGTGTCGTAAATTTCCAGCTTCGGAAAATCAGATATTGAATTTCGTGCACGTCTTTACTTGAGAATTGCATGCTCTTGATATTTACAGGACCATAAAGAGTATTTTATGTCACGTCTTGCGGAATTTACCACAGACGGTTGTGTAGTGTACAATTTAATAAAATATTTGTTCATTAAAAACATTTTCAGGAGATTCAAGTCGGACTGTTTTCATGGTATTTGAGAAAAATCATTTTCTCTTTAATTTCAGAAACTCAATTTCTAAAGTGTCAGGATTTATAACTTGTGTTTTTATCAGTCGCTTAGAGATCAGACTAAAATTTAAAGATTTTGTAGGGACGTGTTTTATTTCAAAAAAATTAGCACAAAAGTATTCATTGAGTGCAATCAAATATGCAAGAAAGAGTTGAATCTATAATTCCATGAGCTGTAATACCTTAGTTACATAATTGCGAACCCCATTGATGATTTAGAAATAGTAAGAGAAAAAACAAACACAAACGTAAACATGACAAGACATTCATGACGAAAATACCTTCCTTTGATTAATGAACCTCCGATTAAATGGCGCAAAATCAATTCATTTGTACACTGCTCGGTAATTACCTTACCTGTCATTATTACAAAGTCAATGAAGTGGTTGTACTGCAATAAACATAGAGGCATTTCATTGTATTTATTTGGGAGCTTTTGTAAAAATCCTAAAGACTGTTCTTAAAGATTTCATGCAAATGCACGAAAAATCCCTCAATCTAATAGGTAAGTACCTATTTCTTAGTTTTCACATGCCCTTATCCACTATAACCCTCCCAGCGATTTATAGCTTAGACTGTGTCTGTTCTAAAGTAATTCCTGTACGGACAATCTAATCCTGTTCTTCCATTTACTGTTTTAAAACAATAAGGGTCTTGTTAACATCGGAATTTCATCAACGCAATCCCCCGCTTGCACACAGATTCTGTAATCCACGTTTAATCCAACGTTTTGCAAACACCTGGTGTCTCTTTGAAGTGGAAGTTTACGGCATTTATTTATTTTCATATTTAATTTTATTTATGAAGCATAGTCGAGCTTGTGAGGCCAATTTTCTGGAAAGCTTGAATTTTTAATTTTTACCGGTCAGTGATTCTTTTGGCTGCGCTATTTAAATAACCCAGAGGGATTAGATAATACTTTTATACGATATTAATGAATGCGGTCTCATTGTGTATTTATTTGAAGGCCTGACGTAAATAAACTAAATTTGAATGGTTATTTATAAAATGGTAGCGAAATTGGTAAAAGCTTTCAAACGGACACGAATAATGCCGCACCGCAACAAAATTGGCAATTGGAAAAATCAGTTCATTTGAGTTTTAAATTACGTGTTCGATGATACAAGTTCAGTTTTTGTTCGGGGATTCGTTTGACGCATGAATACCGTTAATAAAGGGCACGTCTGTTTATGTCGAATCCGCTTTTTATCAAGCTCATTTTTAACTTAGATACTATTCCATCGAAAATTGCTACCTAATTTGTATGTCAAATAGCTTAATACCAAATTGGGAACAGGCAACCCCAAGTGTTACAAGGCAGACCGCCTTTAATCCTTGATTATATTTCTCTGCACGTGCTTCGAGTAGAAATGAACGTCCTGATCACAGAAGATTGTCGAAGCCTTTAAATACAAGCCTCAAAAGGAGCGTTACGTTTGCCTTTCTGACGCGTAATACGATATACCTAAATTATTACCTAACTTTAGGCAACAAATTTTAAGCTTTAAGCTTAAATGTTTCTTAAACTTGCCGGGTCTCGATTTCTAGTTATCCATAATTTCAACAGCTGTGCCACATTAATAATCGTTTTCAGTAACGCATAACGCTACAGCTAAATTTGAATTTTCACATGATTTGTAGATGCTGTACGGTCTTCATTAAATAGTAATTATATTTATAGTAATTTTGTAGCTGTGATAATTGCACTGTCAACCCTAATTTACATAAAAAGGAAAATTCTATAAAGTGCGGTGTCTTCAGCTTTAATTTCCTTTCTTTCGAGGGTGCATCAGGCAAAGCATAATAAGTTTATACGTGAAGTTGGTCATTTTATTTTTACTCTAAACAATTAAGGTAGCGTGCTTATTATATTTTAATTAATTTATCTCTGGTTTTGTTTCCTCCAACACAGCATTGTTTTACTCATAGAATAATAGTTATTGTCAGCGATCCTGTTTGCACCTTTATGGAAATTCTAAATATAATCATGATGATTAAAGATCCTTCAAGACCTCATCAAGTTGATTTTAAAATAAACTCTGAGTTCTAAAAGCTTAAAGTTTGCGCAATTGGAAATTAAGAATTAAAAGATAATTTCAAGTTCTAAAACTATGAAAATCGTCAAGTAACTAAAATTAAATTTTTGGCTTCATGTCACTTTAACACTTGTCCAAGAGATACAGATGGCTTGTTCGGACAATAAAGCTTTGAAATTCTATTAAATTTCTCTACTTTAGACAACTTTAAAGGTCTTTACAATCAAAAAGAGGTCGTCGTTTGTCTAGACATTTCAAGGGCTGCTCATAAAGCTTACAAAATCAAGAGTGATACTTCATGAGCCTCTAATCATCCTTTTGTTACATACGGTTTCATGTAGTTGTTAAAGTTAAACAAAATTTCATTCTAAACATTGTTTCACTATTATTGCAGCAAAACCATGTTATTCACCATATTTGTTTAAATTTATATTCACATTTAGCAAACTTTTTCTTACAAAACTATATTCCATTTTTTAGGATTTGCTGCAATAGTTTAGCATACAAACCAGCTAATAATTAGAAATATTCTCGTTTCCCATTGGGATATCTCTAATTTTTCTGCTTTCTGTTGTTGATACTTTTGTTTTTTGTTGGTTTACCTAGGTGTAGCGTCTGTAGGCGGTACTGTGGAGGTGTGTTTTGAAATTACCCTTCAGTTTAATTTTCAATCAGTGTGTTGGATTTCTATTAATTACTTATCATCAAGAATTAATTACATAAAATAAATTGTCCCATTTTTAAAGAAGTAAAAGTAATCCTTGTAGACCTTAATTTAATTTAAAGGAAGAACCTGTTACAAAAAATTCCAAATTTTGAGTACCGAACGAAATATGTATCAGAAGTCTTATATGGGTTCCAGGAAGGAATAGACCTAGGATAATTCTTGTCTGTGGTAAGAGGCACCTAAAACGATACCTGATTAAATTGAAGCGATGTCAAAATCCCAGGGCTAGCACTTTTGCCTTGAGCTACTCAAGACTGCTAGGTATTGCTGACAATTGGCTGGAATTGTAGCACCTTAAATTGCAACCTTTAAGTGATGGCAATTTTAAATAACAGAACTCAGTGGACCTAGACCAAGGGGTCAACAAACATGTTCCAAACCACCGGGTGACCTTCCGTTGTATTTAGCCTTACTCCTGTATCCATAATCTTTGAGAGTGCGTAGAAGATTTCTTGGACACGAAAGAACTTGAAAAATTTTTAAAATTCCTTTTAGAAAGTTTTTAGAACTTTCGCATGAGAGACTCCTTTAGCTCTGCAAAAGAGGCGTCTATGGGGAACCCTTTTATACCAATAAACTAAACAAACCAGTATAGCTGGGCAAGAAATGCTAGCAGCAGCACAAGCTGCGAGGGCTCCCTATGGAGTAGTCGTTCAGAAGCGAAAACCCCTTCCAGTGCTAAAAAAATACTTAAAAAGGATCTTTGCCAATATACAGTCAGGCAATGTAGAGCAAGCTGGAGGTCGATTTCCCCAAAATGCGACTCAACTTGCAAACTGTTTTAGAGTACAGACTGGATTTGCTCCCTTTAGTGAATTCCGCTTTTTAAAGAAAACAAGCTCATTGAACAAAGGGTCAGTGTGGTCAGCTGCTCGGAGAAATTGCCTTAAAAGTACTTGAGAGGAATGCACTCCCCCATTTGTTTAAGCTGGTCATCTTTAACCCAGCGGTTCCCGTGAAGAAGGGGTTTACCTTTGAGTAGACTAGAAAGGACTAATATCATTTCTACCAAAGTCTGGAAGATCAGAACTGTTACCCCTGTTAAGGAGAAAGGCACAAGAATCGTCCTAAGAGTAAATGGAAAACTTTGGGCTTTCCTTACAAAAATAACAAAAATGGGTTATTAAAAGCCTATTATGCACTGGCCCAGGCCTTCTTCTTGGATCCTAGACGTAATAGTGAAAAACCGAGATCTCTCCTCGCAGAAAAAGCACCAACTCAGTACTTCTGCAGCTAAGTAACCGAGTAAGTAACTCATCTGCGGCTTTCATTATAAGCCAGCTAGATATCTGTAGGGCATAGATATATGCTTAGTGCAGGAACAATGGGTTCGTCAAGGCTCAATTATGAGACTTGACAGACGGACCACAGGGGATTTTGCTCACCCTGATCTGACCGTCAGACCTTGCATTTACCTAAGTAAAAGCTACAAAGCTACACAGCTATGGACCACTTTACCAGGAAACTAATAATCATCAAAACCACGTTAAGGAAACATTTTCTGTTCTGCCTACTTCTTCCACGATTCTTCTTCTTCAGCTCGTCAGATTGGTATGGAAACAAAACTTTGTCTGTCATCATTGCATTAGATGTGATGCAAACGCGCAGCACATAAACTAAGGCAGTTCTGACATCAATACAACACGCAGTTTTCTACTAAGATATATAAACTTCACAAATCTCAATATTCTAAATCATTCCCAAGTCGAGCGTGTAGCAAGACGGTCGAGCAGCGTGGCAATGCTGTGTAGGGCAATGAGAACAGGAGACTTCTCCAGGGGGTAGTTCACATTTATTTTATCCTTCTTCTTCCTGAACCGTGGATACCCCAGCTCAACAAGCTAGGTTCCTGCGTTTCGGGGTGTGTAGGCCCGATTCCTACTTTACAACTTTCATTTTTCAGCGTCTGAAAGCGGCAGGCCGTGACCACCCAAATCCACCATAGGTTCTAAGCTTAGAGCTCCTCAGGCCTGTGCTAACTTTTTCTTGGAGTTTCTCTGCTAGCCATTGCCGCATGCACAATCCATATCTTCTTCCTATCCTATTATCTTTCCAAATCCTCTTACAGCGTGAACTGTAGGGCATTGTGGTTCCAAGAATATCCGTTTGCCATTTCCAAGTTTCGCCAATTATTGCTACTTATTCCTACATTTAATAAACCAAAAAACATTCCTCCAACTCCTCCCTCCACCACAACCGCCAATTCAATAAATCCAACAATAAATCCAAAACCTTTCAGCACCCTATTCCTTCAAGTCCATAGACCGCAGCCATGCCAACAACATCGACAAATAACCTAGAAATCCTTGAGGGCCACTCAAGTCCACTTTACAGTTTTGCCTCCAACGACAAAGATCCAGTGGTCTGACAACCAACACACCGCCGGAAGGGAGCTGCATTCAGCCATCATCCATCTACACCAGTCCAGGCTGAAGAGAAGCCGGATGGCTTCTAAATTCGCCGCCTTGAGTGGACAAGTGACATGTTTTAGTAACATTTTCTCTCTTTCTGATCAACGACACATTTGCTTCGAGCTCGTCACTACTTGTGCTGAACCAGGCAAGGTCTACAAAAATCCCAAATTAACTAATTCTCAATTAATCATTTGGGAGCTTCTGTGCTGGTGCCCTAAGCGTTGACCAAATAAAAGCATGCGCAAATAACATTCTCACGGCATTATTAACAGCGTACAAAAGTAGCTGTCTTTTAAGGAGATCCAAAAAAAACTCGGACAGTAGCATGATAGAACGCCAGTTACAAAAACTTCGAAAAGAAGCGAGCACGCTTGTCAATAAGGCAATACGCACTAAGACCCAAGAAGGCTGAAACATATACAAAGCGGTATAACGCATATACAAAATCCAATTACGTAGCAGCAAAATGCAAGCCTAGAAGGAGCACTGTGAGTGCATAGAGGATCTTCCAACTTTGCAAAGCACTACAAAAGAATTGTGACTCTACGTTAGGTGCCTTCAGGTTTCCTAATATAGTAACTTCACTGTTACTAAAAAAGACACCCTTAAACACCAGATAGAAGTTCATCTGGATTTATTGTTTTTAATTATAGGTAGGTTCACACAGACCCGTCAGAGCAGCCTCAACGGCTGACGACTGGAAACGAGATATCGAGGTGATCTGTCTTGATAGGATCAAATGGGAAATTTTTGAAACAAGTATCTTTCCGATTCTGTTGAAACAAAGACTAGAAATCATTGTCCGGCATCTATATCACATTGGCCCTCTGCTACATTCCTCTTTTCTAGAAAAGTGCCAATGTGGCAATTATTTCGTTTCGTTTCGTTGTTATTCTGAACCCATCAGCAAAAGATAAAAAATTGAATTGGTCTATATAAATCGGCATAGACTATGAGGACATTGGCCATCGCTATCCTAAACTGATGAGTCCGGAATAAGAACGAAACAATCGTCTGGAGGTACAGCTGTCACACAATCCTTTGATGGGGTGTTAAAATTGTGTCTTTATATATTTAAACAAACTTTACGTTAAAATGTACAGTGATTACTCTTCACTGGCATGAAAATCAATAAATATAAAAAGGCGTAAATACGTTTATTAGGTATCTTTTAAGAGTTAAGTTCTCATGAAGCAATGTCCCAGTCGGTAAACATAATTAATTACCAAGACAAAAATATGAACCTAGAAGATGGTTACGTGGCAATGGAATAGAAAAGGTGAATAGAAAGGAATTTGTTATGTAAACAAAGAATCGTAATACGCAGGCACCTAAATGATTGCGCCTTCCATGGTCAGAGAAGCTCTAGACATTGATTCTCTATCGTGCTGTTTTTATTTATTTTCAGATTCTTGATTATGTACTCGAACATCAAGCTGAAAGCGCAGAAGAGAGCGACAATGTCATTTTATATCAATTGTGAGAAATGTAACACATATACGAGGTGAAAAGTAACAATAAATTAGAACTAAAAACGACATTTAATGCAGCACTGAAGGTTCTTCACTGCCAAATTGAGCTTATTTGTCTCGGTATAAAAAATTAATAAGCTTTCTGTATAAATTTTTATAATTATTAAGATTCTATAAAATTTATAACTTGATACAACTCTCTATACGTTCAGACGAACTCAAAAACTTTGAATATGCCGACATGTTTAATATAAGAAAAAATTATTTCAAGTTTCAGAATGATAGAATGAAATCGGAATTTTTGATGTAGTTTAATCGAGATAAGAGAAGCTTCATTCTAGAAAATTTTTGACAGCAAAATTATCTGGGATTATTAGCGGTAATTTATTTAATTTTTAATACAATGAATATTTTGTCTTTCAAGTTTACTACAGTATTACTTAAAAAACTAATATTGCTTTTCTTATTTTACTAACTGCTAATTCATTGGGATTCCCTTAAGTTTTTCAGTAAGAGATGTGGTGCAGATGGTACCTGTATGATAGGACAGTCTGATTGGCAATTAATCCGTTTTTTTTCACAGAGATAAAACTTGCAGCTGTTTTCAGCCTTGAGCAGAACTTTGTTTTATATTTTTATTTCTGATTTAAAGTTTTATTTCTCAAAATTCTCATTGCATGCTTATAGTTATTACATCATTTTAATTAAACCTTCGGTAATTAATGTTGACCTTTTAATTGATTATACATAAAAATTACATTAATCAAATTATAAATTTTGTTTGATTTAACAGCCTACTCAAGCAGTCCTATCTCCGATTCAATCTCTTTAATCATACTAATTATACTGTTAATTATTCCATAAAAGAGAAGAATAGTTATAACAACCCCTTTGTGCGATAATTTTAGGAGATTAACCGTTTTCACAGAAAAAATATAGTACGCCCTCGGGAATTAATACATGCAAATAAACAAAATATGGTTTCACTGTAAACTGGAAACTTTTCATGAGCGGCGTGCAGCTTTCTAGATAATAACCGGAGATATCACTCAAACCAGTTTATTATCCTCGCTGAGGATTTTTTATTACCCGAAGTAAAAATATTTACCCTCATAATTTTAAAAATTAATGTTTTTATGATCAATTACTGGATTAACGCTGCCAGGTCTGGGTGTGACTTGGAACAACTTTTCTTGATTGTTGGATTATAAAAATATTTTTCTTTTTTCCGTATTCTTGAATTATAAAACCGAATTTATCTTAGGCGGTGCTTTTTCTGGTTAATATTAAAATTTAATTTTCGTGTCTGTAAATAAAATAGAGAAAACAACGCATTTAAACAATTAGCATTGGCTTTTCCAAACAAAAAATATCGACAAAACAGGGCAAGTGACGACCTAACACGTTCTTCTTTAATCCTTTTTTCCGAGACCAGAGTAGGATCAGCATGTCACTCAATAGGGTTTTTGTTCTGACATGTAAGGGGAACAGGGGACTATGTATTCGGTATTACAAGACCCTAGCGGCAATACATTTTGTAGATGTCTTGGTTAAGATAATCTAGCCTGTAAATCAAGATCAATGCGAGTCCACAAATCACATTTTTATTAATTGTTCCGGATCAGAATTGTCACTGATTTTGTTACCGCATGCGTTATCACGTTTTAAATAAACCACTTTCCGTTTTACGTTATAAAAGTTAGAGAATTATTCGGCGTTTTTAATTAAGCGGATTTGTAGCGCTCTTTAGCAGACTTAAAATTTCAGATCAGTGTAAACCTCGATGAATTAAGTGGATTGCAGACCCTTCTCGAATTAGAAAAATCGAATTATCCGTTCGTTCGTTTTATTAAAAGCTGTTTTAGGCTTAATTACATTGTAACAAAATATTTAGCTGATTTTAATGCCCAATTATTACAGTTACTTGATCATATTGCGGAATTATTAACAGCTTTGTTCTTGCTCTTGTTAGGCGCAAATTCTGAGGTAATATTTGTAGCCTGGTATACAATGCTAACTCAGTATTTGTTTATTAATTAGTTACGTGGGAAGAGCCTTTCGTGTTGCCCACAAATAATTTGTAAACATAATCCTGGGGCTTGCGTTTGTTATATTATGAACTTTTACACTTAAGGTTATAACATATGTTGGAAATAGCAAACTATTTTGGTTTAAGCAAAGCAGAGAATTTATATTCGTAAATGTTTAAACAAATTTTCTGATGATAGGTCTACATGTATCTTCAAAGATATTTGATGTATTTTTATGGACGGCTCAATTGCCTAATAGTTTGTATGTTTAAGATAAAAGTCTCAAAATCAAATCTAGTAACTTTTGAAATAAGTTAGCTAATATGATAGTTTCTATTGCTTGTTTCGATATGTTTGATCATACAAGGTATTTCAACGATCTGTCGTTCTTCCGTGACAGTCAAGAAATTATAAGTTATGTAAAAGGTAATGATAACTTCTAAACGTTAGTGAGGTTGGATTTGTGCTGAATTAATTAATTTTATTTTCAAATTGAAAATCGTCCGAAAACATCATAATATAGGGTTAACACCCATTTCTTTACTTCTTTTAATTTTCTAGATTGTACAGCCTTAAGGATTCATGGTCTATGTCTTTCACTTTTCTTCACCTCTACGCTCTGAGCACCTTCTCCCTGCATTGCAGGTTGCAACATTCAATACAGTTTACAACATCAAGCTGACAACACAAGTTGAAATTAAAAATAGAAATATTTTCCTAGACAAAGCAATTAAATTTTCCACTGATTGTATGTCATAAAACAGGCAGCTTATAACAAAGAATTTTTTATATTTATTCAATTAAACAATTAACTAATTGGCAGTGGCATAGAAAGGGAGGGACGAGGAGGGCGGGCCGCCCCGGGCGGCAAAATACCAGGGTGCTCCAGTAGCTAACAAATTTTAAGCGTTTGCGAGGATAACGTTCGTTGGTTCGTCAGTAGCAGGGTTGGATATTTACGCGTAAGAAACTATTTTTTGCGTTACATGTAAAAAATAGAGTAAAACATGGAAAGCTCGTTTTATATTATACTTTTTTTTTATCAAAATTCCCTTTTGAGTTTTGTTCGAAGAGCTGCTAGTCAATTCTAGCATAATGTAAATCCAACATTTGACAAATCTATTTTGATTCGAGTTTGTAGTATAAAAATATACGTCATGTTGTATTTCTCTATTCGATTTGCATGCTAAATTCTACTACGTATGAGCCTAATTACCAACTTCTACAAAAGAAAACACTTGGGAATACGAATATCATCGAATACTATTTTTGTAGTGGCTTTACTGTCACATGCAAAATAAATGCGGCATCATAATATTAAAAACAGCGCTAGCCACTTGGAAAACTTTACAAGATGGAAAACTTTGGAAATCAGACTTCGCCGAGGCAGTGCCATTGACAGGTCGGAAGAAGAAGTTATCCGGAAGGAAGAAAAAAAATGGCGAAACCTTTTAATACAGTTACTGGACATTGTAAGGTTTCTGGAAAAGCAAAATTTGGCCTTCCAAGAAATTTTGGACGGTGAGAGCAGCAGCGGAAACTTTTTGAGGCTAGTGAACCTACTGGCGAAATATGATTCCGTTTGGAACTAACACCTGACGAAGATCGAGTTAGGAAACACAAAAACCGTTACCTACCCCAGATCCAGAACCAGTTTATCAATGTACTGGGAGATCACGTAAGGAAGAAAATCATTCAAGCGGTAAAAGAAACCAAGTATTTCTGCATCGTTTTCGATAGCACACCGGATGTTTCCCGCACGGACCAAACTAGTCAAATTTTGCGGTATGTAAAAATCAAATTGTCCAAGCTAGCCGTAGTAGAGTCCTTTGTTGATTTCATTGAAACCAGAGGTAAAAACGCTGAACAGTTGGCAAACGCGATTTTGGAAAAGATCGACCAAGAAGGACTCAACATTGAAAACTGTAGAGGTCAAGCTTACGACAAAGCTGCTGTTGTGTTCGGAATACATTCTGGAGTCCAAACGAGAAGTAATACAGTTCGTCGTATGCACCACTCTTTGAACCTTTAGAGTTAGAGTTTACATCACTTCCGTCACTTCGGAAGCTGTCACCCTTTTTTTTTATTTGTTCTTCTCGTCATCAATCTATCTTTGGGACGTTTTAATTGCTGCTATCGGTCAAGGGGTAAAACTCTTGATTGAAACTTGATGGAGCTCAAGGCAAGAAGCTGTCGAATTGTTGAAGACTCATTTTTACAAGATCCTGGACGTTCTCGAAGAGTTAAACACCCAGAGAACAGAAAATGCAGTCACTCGGTCGTATCCGGAGTGTTGTTGCCACCAATGCAAAAGTTTTCTTTTCTTTGTTACCTCAGGTTTTGGTCTAAAGTCCTTCGAAAAATTAACGACATTTAACGGTGTCCGGCAAAAATCGGGGCATTGAAGATATTTTTAGTTGAAGAGCAAAATGAGATAGTGGACTACAGCTTCAGCTACTCGGGGCAGTTGTGCAAAAAACTTGGAAGCAGTTCAAAAGGTGTAAACTTGACTTACGAAGAAGAACTACACCTGGGAGTGTTTGGATCCATGGACCGGATAATTCAAGAAATTAGTCAAAGTTTGAGCAATTGAAGGAGTTGCCGGAAAAATTCTCCGAGTTGATCCCTGCAAACTTCTTTAATCCGGGATACGTCTGCGATTCAGTTAATTTGCCGGATGAAATCAATAAGGTGGAATTCCTGATCAAACAAAATCGTCTTCGATAGTTTGTCGACGTGGCATTCTTAAACACCTACACGTCTGACGTTTAATTAATTATAACAGACGACTGCTTCTCACTTTTAGACGTTGTGGCTTACATCAGGTGATTCAAAACATCTCATTGGAATCTCAATTTAATTTTTTGGAGCGCTTTCAAAATGCGTAAAAGCAGGTCCTTTATCAATGTTTTAATTAACCTAAACAATCCTTTACTTGCAGTTAGATATGAAGTAAATTAGTAAAAGAAACTTCTTCAAGTATTATCCAAGCAAACCTGAAGCAGAAAGCGCGTCGCGTCGTCTGTAGTTTGAGGAACTTTAGGATTACCGAGCAGGAACCTTTATGAACTTGGTTTTTTGCTGGGTAAATTGACTTGGTAAGACTTGCTTGCTACCTTCGGAAGGTTGTGTTGTTGGTTGATTGGAGTCTGGAGGAAGAAGGGTTATTGAGGATGTTTCAATGTTCGGAAAATAAACGAGAAGGGTAGTCGGGAGATGTCTAAACTTCAGCTTGCGCCTTTGTTACGGAAAAACAAAAGTTGGTAACTTTGTAAACGTACAATTAAACTGCCTCTTGGCTAACTCGGCAGGTTGGAAATAAGGTGGTTTGGCGGCGCACTCAGTGGTTAACTCGAGGTAAAGAAATTAGTCAATCACGATAGTGGTTGGTCTCTAAATAACAAGGTCTTGCTATGTTATAAGTCGATCATATTATTTGAACATTTGGATACGTTTATAAAAAGGTAAAGCGGTGTACAGTTTGATATTTATATATATGATTAGATATTTTGCTTTGTTTCCCTTCATGGCTTTATTTATTTCTTTGTAGAATCGTTCTACTTTCTCATCATCTTGATCTAATGTCGGGGCATATACTTGGATGATTTTGCACTCATATCGTTAAATAATTAGAATGTTCACTGTGATTACTCTTGTTGATATGGCTTTGTATTGTGTGATTTTGAAAGTTTCTTTTCTACTGACCAGCAAGACTACTCCACCTGTCGTCTGGTTTTTGTGTCTTTTGTAGAATAGCTGATGTTCACTTTTCAGTGTAATGCATTGTTCTGCTTTTTGTCGTACCTCTGCTAGTCCTATCACTGCTCATTTGATTCTCTTTATTTCCTCCTCCAATTCTAACGGTTTTTGTTCTGATTCTGATGTCTGAATGTTGAATATGGCTATAAACCATTCGGTTATATGTTTCTTTTGTGGATTCTTTGGATGTCTTTTAGTGTTCTTTGTTATCGAATTTTTGAAGCCGTGGGACTGCCGGAAGTCTCACAGTGAGATTCTCAGTTTTCTCTGTTTGCCTAGGGTAATATGCTTTGGTCATTCGACATATTTATAAGAAGTATTTTAGCCCTAACTTGTCACTTGACAAGTGCGGAGAGGATATATGAAAGGATATGTGGATGTTGGATGGGAATTTTGGGTTGGAACCTGATTTCGTCTCCAGAAATTGGAGTTGAGAGGGAATCAAGGCTCGCGTAGGCAAGGTCGCTCCCCTGAAGTAGACCTATCATCTAGCGGGATTGTGGAAGGCTGTCTATTGCTACCTATGTAATAAACAATGCGGAATGGAATTTATTAATGAAATATGACCATTAAAAGCTGTTTATTTAACAAAATGCCCCATTTTAATGAAATAGAGTCCTAACTTCTCAAAATAACACATCTGAAGGGTATTCTTAAAATACCAAGCGTAGTTGCGCGATTCTGCTAAACTGTCCTCTCCACAAAACAATTTGAGTATGATGTCTATTGGAGGTATTCCAGGGATGTCTCAAACATCACCAGAGAGGTGGGAAGAATTCAAGCAGAGCAACCTTCTATATAGAGGCTCCAAAAGTTTGGTCTCCAAGGTAGGTAAATCGATAATAATTGATGATGATGATAAGTTTGGGCCCAAAAGAGGGTGTTCTAAAATATAACGCGCAGGTGACTGGGAGAGAGGACAGCTAAGGACGCCTGCTTTACACTACAAAAAGGTTGTTGCATCTGAAGGTTTCCTTTTTGGTTTTCTTAGTGTTTGAAGCGGCTCGCCTTGATCTTGTTAATACTGAGTTTGATCTTTCACCGTTCGCGCAATGTGGCGCAACAGAACCCTGGATGCAGCAATGAAGAATGACAAAGGTGCACCAAGCACGGTGTCATTTGCAAATTGAAAACAATAACACCAGTGGTGATGGAATGAAGTCTTGTGAAACGTCAACACGCGGCATGTAGATTCAAGAAAGTCGTTGACTGGGCTGGTACTCGGTTAAAATATTTAAAATATTAAAAAACTTAAAAAAATTAGTTAAGTGCTACTGTTAGAAAATCGCAATGCAGGAGGTAATTCGGGTAACGATTGAACAATTGACCAAGAAGGCAATCAGATCAAGAACACCTTGTGTAATTCTGGTTTTCTCTTATAAGCCAGCTTTGATCTTGCATCACATTCTCTTGCTGCGGCAGTTGTCACCCAGACATTAGAACAGGCAACTTTTAAGAAATGGTGCAGTAGGAGCAGAATTACATCAGCAATGCGGGCTCTCACAACAACGTCTTTACCTAAAGAAAATACGCGTAGCAGCTTCTTTGTGCGTTGTTGACAGTTGGTCAACGTCACATACTGGCTAGGCAAATAGACACAACGCTCATTCTAAAACTTACCTGATAGCGTCGCCTCAGTGTCAGTATATTTTGCGGTTTTTCAAGTTCCTCTTTTTACGGGAAGACGCCGACGTTAATCGAAAATTATGTAAACCTCACTGTAATAAGAGGCAACGTTTTGGACTGTTTTGATGCCATGTCATCCACAACCGGAGAGGAAGGAAATTTGTTGGTAAATATTTAGATGATTTGGACATTCTATTTTTTAGCACTTCCTTGAGTAATGGCAAAAATAGACGAATCCCTAGCATAATTCATGTTCGAGTATGCTTATCTAGTCTATCTTTCTTCTTGCATCGTATGAAATCTTGTAAGTGCTTTTTTTTGAGATTTTGTTTGTAGAGTTAGATGCATGGTAGCTAATACTTGTGGGTTCCTCGTGTCGGGATCTACAACAAATTTTTGGCACACAACTTTCATAGCATTTGTTAGCGTTTAGTAGTCGTTTGATATATTTTGAAAGGATGTATTTGGTGGCGATATTGCTAAAGACTAAGAATGGACGTCTCAGAGGAAAAAGCTCAAAAATGTCTGATTTGTAAGATTGCATCTTAACGAGCTATTGTTTCCTTTTTGAATCGCAATGTAGTATTAACGTTGTAGGTGTTAATTGACAAAAATTGCCGGTGAACATAAGAGAAAGCTAAAAGAAAAGCTCCAGAACTCTCTTTAAATTGGAAGCAGTTTTTTATCAGAAACGAACGTTGATTAAAAGACCCTTATGCTAGATCTTGTCAAAGGCTCATTGTATATTCAAAAAGGTGTAGAGCAAGTACTTTTTTGCGTTTAGAATCTGCCTGGTGGCCGGTTGGAGTACCATGATACTTAGGACGGAGAATTACCTATACGTGTAATTTGCAGATTTATTACTTACAAAACTAAGTTGTCGGTAAAAATTATAAATGTAACTAGCAATGAGTGACACCTAATTATTATAAAGTTAATTGACATTTGGAAGAATTTATTAAAGAAAGACAAAGGAGATAGAATTTCATCAGAAGAGAGAGAAATACATTGAAGTCGAATCTTGCATCGACATAATGTCATGTCAAAGAGTTATCCAGAGACAGAAAAAGCAAAAAAAAATTCCAATCCTGAAATGTCATCAAAATTTTAATTTTTGTAGTGTTTGTAACGTTAAAATTAATGAATGCGAATTATAAAAACTCTGACTGAAAGCAAAAATAGTTTAATGAAGTACTTATCGGTGAAGTAAAAATACAGAATTTAAATTTTTAAAACATTCATCAATCATGCAAGAGCATTGCTTTTAAATTAAGAATTCCGGGAAATCTGAATAGAATTCTTAAACCGAGGTTTTAGAAAAATAAAGAGAATTCTACAAAAAACGTTTACTTGTCCCATGAAAAATTCATGTTCTTCACAAACTACACATGGTGCGTTAAAAGTATAGGGTTATTATTATTATTGTTATTATTGTTATCACATCATTACTGTTTGTTGAAATTGGATTTCTGACGTGTTTTGTTTTTTACTTCTCTTGTTTGTTCTGAGACCATCTGGCTTTCGACCATTTCCTTGCAACATCTTCTAAGGTATTTAAATTCCAGAACGTATCGAGTTCAGCAAAAAATTCGGAATGTTTCGTTCAAATTGCAACCTTCAGTAAAACATTTGTTATTGATAGTCCAACTGTGAATAAGTAATTTTATTCTAGAAATATAATGTAAATTTTTGGGTTTCACCCTTTTCAAATTTCCCATTTTATATGTGACAACAGCTGTAAACGTGACTCATCATTTTTCTTCTAGTTTCTTTGAAACTGAATGCATTTCTGTCATTAAAACTCTAATGAAAGCAGCGTTACGTTCTCTTCCGTTCCTTTTTCTTAATAAAAATGCAAACGGCGAGTAACACGCTATTAAATTACTAATGAGCAACCTCATTAACCAAAGGAATTTGTTTGTGAGAAGTTATACTGCTACACTATACTTTTTCACTTTTGCATCTCTATATTCAACCGTTATCTATTTGGCATTGGATATTTTACATTTCCTTTTTCCTTGACTGCGTTTGTGTCATATAGTAGCACTACGTTTGATATTCGAGCGCGTGTATCTAGAGCGGTCATTCGTCATCCCTTATCGCCTCCATTCCTGGCGCATATGAAATATGCTGGACCTGCCATTTGACAGTTCACTTGCTATACCGAGGAATAAAACCGTAATGTGCATTTTAGAGTAAAATTGCTTTCGAGATTGAAAACGCTGTATTTCATTCATGACCAGATTGCACTCTTCCACCATCTTGCCTATTTCGCATTAACCGGATTGGTATGTCGCACTGATAGTTAGCAACAAGAGATAGACGGACACAATAGTGACATAAATTAATATTCAGTACCCCAAACATGCACGTTCGAGGGTGCAGCCAAATGTTATACGCTGACACGCTTTCCTCACGGCATGTTATGCGTATTAACATGAATACTAATATTGTACCTCCTTTAGCAAACACAGTTCGGGTCATGTATGTATATGTTACACCTACAAATTCTAATTATGGTATGTACAAGGCTTCTTAAAATTATTAAATTTATGGAATTTTTTATAAAAGTTCAAGGTTGAATAAATTAAGCTAGAAGCGGATTTTTCTCTTCTTTTTAGAATATTTTAGTAAGGTTCGTGCAGTAGAAACCTAATACTCAACAGCAAACCTCAGCTTAATTGATGATGAAATTGCAGAAGGCTAAGGTCTGCAACCGTTTATCAGAGCATGTTTAACGTTGTGGTTTATAGCATTAAGGACACGCTGAGACATGAGAACTTCCTGTATGCATTGCACAGACAATTTAATCTCTAAAGCTGGTAATCTAAACTGATTATAATGCTGATTCTGATTCTTGCTTTATTCAATTTAAATTTCAATTTGCTTGTCACCGCTATGTTATTCATGTTTGCGATTATAAGATTAAACTGAAAAGGTAAAGGCAAAATATGGAGGAGCATTCAAGAATTATACATAATAGCTTATCGTGAAAACTTTAATTAATGTTGAATTATGTCGAGATATGATGCCTGGAAAAAAATTGATTGTCTGAGACGGTATTCTTTTTAAATTCTTAAATATAATTTTACTTTTAAATAAACAGATTTTCTCATGTTAGTTCTTTACACTTTAAAGTAAACTCATAAGATAGATAAGCAATTAGTAACACAGACAAATGAAATTACAGCGCATGTAAGAAATAGATATCACTGATGTGTACAAATTATTTAATCATGAGCTGTTCCTTAACCTCACCTAAAAATTAAAATATTAGTCGAGACCAAATTGAATTTATTCGAAAGAAAGAAACATTTTCGAAAGAAACAGATGCGTTTTAAAGAAGAATTCTGAAACAATTTCTGCAGAGTTGGACTTGGAGTATGTAGAATTTACATTTATGAATTAGAAATGTATACATATAGAACATCTGTAAGTACATACTAAGTTATCAATATCTACAATTTTGGCATCAAACCAATCTTGAACATTTGTATTATCAGTTCCGGAACAGACGAGCAATTAGCGTTGACTTAAATGCAAAGATTTCGTAGATAGACAGATAGAGTTCGCTGTTTATTACCAATGTCGTGAACTTGTAGAAAGATTAAGGTAGCTGGTTATGAGCCTAAAACGTTTCAGACACAACAACTGGACGTGTGAGAATTATAAAAGGGAGTTTAATAGAAGATAACATGCTTGAATTTCAACTATTGGGCATATAGTGCATGACACAGAAAGCTGAAGACTGGTAGTGTTTAACAGCAGCACACGTAAAAGTTGGAAGAATACTTAAAAAAAGATTTCTGTTTACGTTATTGAGACTGATAACAGCATTCCTGTCTGTTTTATATTACACCTTGTAAGAGATAAGATTCAGATAATTACACTTCTTTTCATAATCAGCATTTACTCAACTGATTGGGTGTGATTGTTACACGTGAAGAAAACAGTGAGGATACCAAAGCAAACAAACCTCAAGGGAAGCAGACCAAATTGTAAACTAAGCTCTAACCCTTCCTCTACATGATGGACTGCTCTTATCTACATATCTACTGCAAGCGCAATGGATCATTTGACCACTTTCCTAGTGGTAGTGTCTGAATTTGCTTTTTTGATATTAAATCCATTTCCTGCAATTACAATAAAGAGGTAGAAATAAGAGACAGCTCTAATCAATAGTTTGAAACATTTTTGTAAATGTCTGAAAAATGTGTTTGGGTATGTTGCAAGGAGAACTGCACGATACAAACAAATTTCAAGATCGTGCGTTAAAACACACAGAGTCTTTAAACTGAACCTTTTTGAAATCAATACCTGATAGGATTTACATATATCTATGGACTTATTGGATTCTAGGTTTAGTGAAAGCTACTCAGACACATAATTTTGATTATTAAAGATGACTAAGTATTTCCTGCAGTGCGGGAAGTCAAGAACCTTTTAGGAAGTTGGATGTTTTAAAATCCTTGATGTAAGCTTTGATGGAATATCTAGTTGGAAGTCTTTGAAGGATAGTCCTATGTAACAAAAGTCTTTGACAAGGTTTGGGGTATTGGTTTACTTTTTTGCTTATTTGAGTGAACATCAAAAAATTGCAGTAGAGGTTTCATAAGGTTCTAGATTGGGCCCATTACTGTACAGCAAGACTAAGAACATATGCATATAGCAATGAAAAATATTGAGGTCTGGAGTATTGCATCATTTAATTAAAAATCTACCTTATATAAGAAATTATGTGAAATTGCCAAATGTTAATAGCTAACCTATTCAGTAGACTTCACTCGTTCGGGAGTGGAATGAACCCAAAGTAACCATCCCTGTCGTAAAAGACGACTTAAGAAGTTGGACGTAAAAATAGTAAAAGAATCTACATACTGAAAATTCTTGAACAAGTAGATAACTACAAAAGCTTATCAGATAATTAACCAATTATAAAACAAATTGAACCTGTTAATGGTAAAACAATAAAAATGGACTTACATGTAAGATATGGAAAAAACAAAGCAATTGTGGCGGTATGTTACGGAAAAACTGGAAATTATAGACCCAGTGAGGAAGTCTCTTGGTAACATAAATTGCAACTACTACGGCAGGTCGAAGGTCGGGATGGTTCGGAGATATGCTTTTCATGGATGGCCTATTATGGGAAGACAAGGTAGGAAAATAGAGCAGATTCAATAGCTTCGTTACAAGCCTACTATATGGACGTTCAGGTAAATTTAATAAATTAATAATATTTTTTACGTTTACATGCACAATTTAGTGGGTGAAGATCACTTTTTCTTACAGATATTTGCAGATTTTGTAAGGAAAACAATTTATCAAAATCCCTGTATGCAGAAGAAGAACATTTAGACGAATTTGATAATAGTAGTAATAAAAGTATATTAAACACTTAACGCTATAATAATAATAATAAAAGAAGGTAAACAACTTTAACACGTTGCACGTCGGGCTTGTATCTATATATTTACAATCGACCAGCAGTTGACTATAAATAAACAAACTCTATAATGGATAATTTGTATTTAGAAAACCCGTACAACTGCAAGAAAATAAAGCAAAGAGACGGATAGATCTGGTTATCAACACTAGTGTGAACCCAAAACTCTAAAAAGCTTTAAACTTGATCATTATAAATTCTAATTTAAAACAAAATATTAAATAATGGAGAAAACAAAAAGTTTGAAAACATAGCTCAAGCATCTAAATTCAAATATCTAGGAGATATCATTTAGTCCTCAGGATTAAACCGCGAAGCAACCGTAAAGAGACTCTAAATTACAAAAAGCCTATAGAATCATGTGGAACAGATACAACAAAACATCGATATCCTGTAACGCAAAACTAAGACATTACAATACAGTGGTCTAACCAGAAGCGCTATATGCATTGAAGACTTTATTGTGGGGGCAAAACACTTATTAAGAACATAAAAAACAAGAAAAGAAAATCTTTTGGAAACTTCTTGGTCCAGTCTACATAGGGGAATCTGGGTGAAAAGGAAATCATTGGAATTATATGAAAACTTTTAAAGAACCGATTAAAATTCTACGGTCATATTCTGCAATTAGACAACAGCAGGCTCACCAAACAAATCCTTAACCTTGCCCTTTCCATGAAAGTAAAAAACAAATGGCTTATAGAAATTGACAAAGACCTTTAGTAAATTGGCATCACCGATGACACATTAGGACAGAAATAAATTCAGGCAACTGGTCGCCAACCACCCTTTTGCGGATGTTCAAACAATCAGACTCAGCGCAGTCTGGATACAGGAGTGGAGGAAGACTCACAGTAAGAGAATGAAAAGGTTTTAGGAGGAAATTAAAACAAAGAATTGAAAGAATTGGAGGCTAACTAAGTTCCATCGCATTCCATAAACGGGCAAAACGATGAAAGAAAGAAAGACTAGCAAAACTTTACTTAAAACTCCTACAATGCGGTCAGTTGACCTTTAAACAGCAATAAAATGCGTAACAGAATAAGATTTGGCTTACCTGGCCATAAAGCGTTAGAAATCCTTTATTCAGTGACAGCACAACACATGTAATTTCAATACGATTTGCGCACTGATACATTTTTGTCACATCTATTGATTTAATAGACAATACAGCTTCATTAATGCCACTAAGAACTTGATTGTTCCACCGTCCATTCGATGGATCAATTCCTGGTACAGTCGAAATGGTTTGAATTAATGAATAAACATTGAGGCTACCCTCCAGAGTTTATTTATGCGGGACCGTCAAGGTTACAAATGACTTGGAGAACGTCATCAACTAGGTATGTAAATCTAATACTTAGTAGCTTTCTAATGATAGGCATTAATTAATTAACGCAAATAAATTTCTTGTAGACGGAAATGGGTGGTAAAGAGATAAGCTTCAGCACTCAAATTTATTAAGATCTTCCTTATTAACAGGAAAACAGTATTCTAACAACTCTAACAAATAAAGTTCGGTGAGTAAATTGTTCTAGATAATCAAAAACATAACTAGACGAAACACACAACACACCTTTTTATAAATTAATAGAAACTTTCAAGTTTATAAACGAAGGTACTTTCCACAAATGGGGAGAAAAAACATTACCATTGACAAATCTGAAAAACCACTCAATCTCTTATTGGTTGTTCGGGAAGCGGAGAACGAGTTAAGACAAGAAGCTTTTAATTTTTAAAAAATTAGTACACAGGAAATGCCTAGCAATAACATAATAATAGAACAATGCTAGCATTATTTTACCCATGCGATCTGAGACTTGTTAAAATTTATGCGTCTGGACTTTTAAAAGGATATAAAAAAATTGTACTTTGCAGGGAAGATTCTTCTTCTTAAAAAGAATATTACAATATGATTCTTGAATTTACCGATCTCTTATTTCAATTTTAAAAGATATCTACCTTACATTTCTAAAACATAGTTAGCTTTCTTAAAAACAGGAGCGTTTTATACAGGATGCGTCATAGCGGATTCGCATTTATGAAGGCAACGAAGTGAATTTATATATAAATATAAAAATTCCTTAACAAGTCCTAGGAAATAAATTATACTCTTAGGTATTTAAATGCAAGAGTAGGAAGACTAATTGATGATTAGCTTAGAGCAAGATATGGAGAAGCAGCGTTTAATGAAAATGGTGAAAGATTAATAGAGTTTTGCTATCAATTTTCATTGAGAATAATAAATGGATATTTTCCCCATAAAGACATTTATAAATAAAGTTCAAAGTTTATGCAAAATGCTGTTTCGTACATACAAATATACATAGTATCAACCTACAAAAAAAGTTAAAAATAATAACTGACCACATAATAATGAAGCAAAATAGTAACTTACATGTGCAAGATGTTTAAGGGCACAGAGGAACAGCTTGTGACTCAGACTGCCATTTACTCAAAGCAAAAGCATTAGTTAGGTGTTATAAAATGACAATAATAATGACATTAGAAACAACAGAGGCAGTGGGAAAAGCCGGGTAATAGAAATAGATGACAGGAAATGTAACTTAATAGGTAACGTTCACTATTTGCTTCCGTTACGTGTTAGATTTAATCTATACTTTCGAAGGTGTTCTTGTACTTTTTGATAGTTTTCTCTCATTGGAGAGGTGGTTTTGATAATGATGAGTTTAAACTGAAAAACGGATTAATCTTGTAGTGGTTTTTTGTAAGTAAATCAATTTAGAATTGACAAACGTTTCTAATTTATTTATAGTTGCAAGCGGGACACAGGATATAATTGCCCATACATTTAAGCTTTTATGATTGCAGTATGTTGAACTTTCACAGCTTTGACTTGTATTTCTGATTAGTTTTACTTCATTATAGATCTTGTTAGCAAATTGTTAAAGGTTGGATTTTTTTTATTACACTTCAGGGATTTGTACATTGGATTTCATCTTTAATTATTACCTCGCAACTTTCCCTACTTTTGATTTGTTTATGTAAATTCTTACTTGTTTATTTCTTTAGAGGTACCCCAGGTGTAATTGATCTCTTGTTTTGGTATAGCAAAAATGAATTGAAGTTGGGATTTCTATACCTGTTCATCTATAAAGCTTATCCGGTTTTGTTTCTATTTTAATTTGTAGTTTACAATTATGTTCTTGTGAGACTTGAAATTTCCTGGTTGCTACTTTAATATTTGCTACTTGATCATAGGGTAGGTTATCAAAAATTACATTTCCAATTTTCCAAGCTGGTTATTACTTCGTTAAATTTTTTCAATTGTCAAGAACTAAAATTTTTGTTGGTGGGAGCTCGTCACCAGAGCTGTTTAAATTTCAAATTCAATGGGGCGAAATTCGACGCCGATGCAGTGCGTCATTAGTGTTTAAGACATTGCTGCATCAAATTTTTTTATTGAGTTGTGACAAGCCTCAACCTAGCGAGGGTAAGCGGGTTTGTTTTTGCTTCTAGGCTTCATAGGAGCTTCTTTTGGTTTTCTTTCTCTTGATTTTTGCACTGAAATTACGAGGGTTAGTTGTTGAGAATTTTTGTTTGGCACAATGTCAGATTTGTTGCTGTGGAAGGTGACAACACCTCAAGATTTTGTTCCACTCTCGATCATCTCGTTCAACGTAGGCTGTTTATTTTCGTTTAAGTGAATCTCTGCTTGATCCGTAAAGGATGAGGTTTCGGCGCAAATTATTTAAATTTAATCTACTAGTTATAATTACAGTTGTACTAATTACCGTCACTTAAATGCATTCCGACGAAGTCGTCATTGACTCAATTGATTGTTTGAAATTTTTTAGTAATTTTTTTCTTCATATACATAAAATTATTAGCAATTTTCAACTTATAAGTGAAATTTGAACATGATGTAATTTCAGAAACTCCTTCGAGTTCCTGGGTAATTAGCTTTATGATACTGGTCTGCGAAACAAGAGTGACACTACCAGGTACCTTATACAAGCTTTATTTAGAAATCAAGATTTCTGGAGAGCAGGACAGAAGCACTACTTAAATACTTGAAGTACAAGCCAGCAGCAGCCATTACTCACAAGAACTTAAATACTTATTTATAATCAAAAAAGAAATCTGAGAAAAAGTGGATATGAAATAATTTAAATTGTGAAAATTACAGTCCTGGTATTATTTTAGATATAAAGTCAGATTTGCATTTTAGTCTGCATAAAAAGAGATGAATTTCTGAATGACCCGTGCGTTGTACTATTATTAAATTATAAAATTGTAAATTTTCTTTAATTTTTGTGTTTGATTTTCAATAACAAGGTAAAATATAAAAACACAGATGAAAGGACCTGACAACTCTGTAATATAAATTCATAAATCATGATTGACGAAAACCTACAGTGTTCTCTTTAATAGGTAAAGAGATAAAATCTAAAACCATTTTTGTTAGCAATAATAAATTAAAATTAAAGAGAAAATATCAAACGTTTGAATAAACCAAAATGTGCTTTTTTCCATTTAAATTAAATATTATTAACAATTCTAAGTAAATAAGCACCATTTCAATAAATTGTCAATTAAATTCTTTCAATCAATATCTTCCTAACTGGAAATGTATGTTCAATAAATGTATAAATGTAGTAAAATGTAGCACGCCCTTCTTCCATTTCGTAATGTTCAGATGTTAGTTTTGACAAGCAGAATTTACAAAATTTAAATGTGATATCTGTAACGCCTGAAATGTAAATACTTTATTATAAAGGCTCCTGAACAATAC
This sequence comes from Ignelater luminosus, assembly GCA_011009095.1. NCBI lineage: Eukaryota > Metazoa > Arthropoda > Insecta > Coleoptera > Elateridae > Ignelater > Ignelater luminosus. Next base: position 24,764 of record VTPC01090920.1, read on the forward strand.
TAAAACCGGAAATGTTGTTTTAAAGTAGGATATTTTATGTCACGAAAGATACGAGAAAAAATACAAATAAGAAATAACCAGGATTTTTTCGTGTACATGTAAATCTTTATCATATAAATTTTGAATTTTAAAAATATACGGGATATTAATAAAAATGTCACAAAACAAACAATGAATTATGTATGAGAATAAAACGATACTTTATGAAAAGCAACTAAGGAAACGAAATAAATAATACAAATACTTGATAAAATTCTTTACAATTGCAGGTTTGCCTGAATTTCACCATTTTCGCATTCATTTATTTTAATTCCTACTGCCTCATCTATTAAATCTTCTGAGAGAGTCTCTGGTAACTGAAATGGTTTACAGTAAACGATGTAATTCCTTTTTTCTAATTCAGTGAATAAACCGCGACAAAAAAAATTTTAATCGACTGTCCATTTAATGCCTAATAGCCATCTTCACAACCATATCTCAAAAGCAGCAATCCTTCCTTTGTCTTTCTTCAGCAGTGTCTCGGTACAGAACACACTCCATACAAAACACTTTTTAAACTTTTGTCTTACATCTAAATGACTTTATTTGTCATTAATCTCTATTTCTTTGGAAAAGCTTCCTTTTTCATTGCAATCCTTGCATTTATCTCATTCTAACTTCTCCAGCTCGTTGTCGGTCCTGTACCCAAATACTTGCACCTACCAACTTGCTCAATTCTTTCTCCGTCTATCTTTACGATCATATCTTCCTGTCCTCCAATTTTGATTTCTTTCGTTTTCTCGATATTTACTCTTAGCCCAAACTCATTCCTCATATCCTGCAGGTATTGGAGCATGCTTTCCAGCTTCTTCGTGGTTTCGGCAAGCAATATGATATCGTCCGCAAACCTTTATAACTATTTTCTTCCTTCCACTTTCACTCCTTTTTCCTTTTTCCAGCAAGGTTCGACCATATATGTTAAAGAACGTAGGCGACAATGGGCATCCTTGTCGTACTCCGCTTCCGACTGTTTATGAGCCTTCGTTTTCTTCAACCCACATTTTTTTCTTTTAATATTCTCATCAGTTCTCGAGATCAACAAAACAGATGATTGCATCCCTTGTGCCCATTCTATATCTAGATTCATATTGCTCTTCTGCTACGTTCTCTCTAATCTTTCTAGCATCTTTATTGCATGTGTGGTCAGACTTACCGTGCGGTGTTTTTTGAATTTCCTTTGTGTCCTTCTTCTTGGGTAGAAGAATCATTTCTGATCATAGGAAAGTTTTGGCCATTGTCCACTCTTGTAAACTTTCTCCTTGCAAGTACTTTATCAGCTCAACTAGTATCCCATCCACCCCCACTGCCTTTCCTTCTTTCATCTGCTTTATTGCCGCCACTACTTCCACTTTTAGAATTCTCTGTCCCACATTATCCTTATCTACTTTTTCCTCTCTTTCTATTTCTAGTTCTTACAGTTCTTCTCTGGCTCCATATAGGTCTTCCATGTACTCTTTTACTTAGCACATCTTCGTTTTTCAGTAACACTCCCTCTTTGCTCCCCATAGCTACCTCAGTTCCATTCCAACATTTTTTTTCCTTTTTTCGCAGCTAGTAGATATAATCTTATTCTACTTTGTAATTGAGTTACTGTATTGGTCTTTCCTAATTAACTTTGTCTGTGCTTATAGTTTTTTTCTGATTAAATAAATATAGAGGAAAACATCAATTTGTCAACCTGTCTGTAGTTTAAATTGTTCTACTTCAGTAATAAATTTAACATACGATATTTAAAGTAAAGCATGTGTTAACTGATTAACAATAAGAATCCAAGATTTCAAATTAGTAACTTCGCGCCGATTATATCCAATTTTGTGCTACCCATAGGTTTGCAACTAGACGACTTGACTTGACTTAAAGCACCCTGTGTATTTCTGTACAATATTTGTTAAAGCCTGAAACTGTATCAACTTATCATATTAGAATTGCAAGGAATTAATAAAATGCAGTTCTCATCGAGTTTTGGCAGTAAACTACGACGCTTCTTTTTAGAATTCTAAGCAATTTTTAAAGAATTTGATCATCAATCATTTCTTCTATGGATGGTTGAGTTCAGGTAACTACAGCGAAGAAGATGATACTCCACGGGTCTTATCAGAATGGTGCAAATGAAGGTTTCAGAGCAAGTTAATTAAATAAACATTTATTTCAGGCAGCATTACAGGAATTAATTATATCTAACATTATTTACAATACCTAACAGAATTTACATCACCAAGCTCGCAAATACCAAGCAGGTGTGGGATGCTAAAAATTAGGAAAAAAGTGTAATGACTGAGTACGCTAACCAAACTAACAAACTACATGTACAGCGGTTTCTAAGCAAGTTTGGGGTTCTAAAAGGACGGAGGAGAGCATGATAACGGAATGAGCTAACTAAACTAACAACTACACACAAAGCGTTTTCTCAACAGATTTGGAATGATAAAAGGACGGAGTAAAGGGCAGAAAGGCGAAAGTTTATTTCAGAGTAGACGGTCGTAAGTGTAAACGCTGTTGGTAAACAGTATCGGTCGGTTTACTTAACCATTGTTTTAATCTTATCATACTGTTTTTCTCCCTTGTTGTTCTTCCAAGGAGGCGGCATTGAAATTATACTTGCGGATGGTCGGGTCAGTCTATCGCTACTGAAATCGTAGGTGATAGGGTAAGGTGGGGCTGTGCGCCGGTTACAAGCCCAGTGCAGCGGAAAGAGTATTGCGGGTAGAAAACGCAATGACCCAGCGGGTAGGCTACTATGTGTACCCACTATTGCATTGGAAAATAGTCACAACTGGATAGTTACAATTAAATAACTTAATTTACAGATAATAAAAGCAGCTTGTTACAAAAGGACATGGTTGTTCTACAACTGGCGCTTGGGAATTGTGAAATTGTGTTAATGGGATTTTTTAGAATTTTAGGGATCAAAGAACCGCCTTTGTTAGATTTTTCTGAAAGTCCTGGAATTATAAAACCCATGGGGTCTAACTAATATATACGGATTGTACAGAAAACGGTTCATGGAACTCTCTGGGAATGGAAGTGAAATCGCGGATGGGTGTTGCAACCTTCTGGGAGTACGGAGCGAGATATTACCTTGTGAAGGCAGATCGTGAGCAGCCAACGATCGGTTCGGGCGGAAGGTATGTTAAACTCGGGTCCTTTAGTGCAAAACCCTATAAGTAGAGGTAAGTTTTTTTTTCTTGATTTCATTGAAACTGATTGTTGGTGCTTTCGCGTTCAGTTCTTTTAGGGGCTGTTTTTGGGGAGCTTTAATGCATCATCTTTTATGGAGGGCTTCCTTACCTGCGTACGTTGGGGAAGCTCCACTTAATTTACCGGCTTTTCTTCTCCCACTCACCAGAGGAAACACAATTCTTTGGGTCCAGATTCTTAGGATATCCCCGCCAAGATCAACGTCAGTATCCCCTTTTTCTAAGTTTCACTGCTCTAGAAGATTTTGCTTAATGGGCTTCAAAGTTTAATTTAGTTAAAAATGCCTTAAATAATTTTATAGTTTAATACTGATACAACAACATTAAGGAGTTTTTCTGATACCCATCACTCGCATATTTGTTTTTTATTGTTTTTTCTTTTGGTATAATATCTCCTTTTTTTTATATTTCAGCACTTATTAAATTTTAGAAAGTAATTGAACTCTTGTTGTCCAGCTTATAAATTTTTTTCTTCTTAAAATAAAAATTTGGTTTCCAGACTTAGATTGAAATTTTTCTTCGTATCAAGTTTATTGAGTTTTTTTCAGCTTCTGCAGCCAGACAAATCTGTTCTGTCTAAAGAAGATATTGGTAAGTTTTTTGTTTCAGTTTTTTTTTGGGGAATTTTTGTTATTTCGTACAACAATTTTCCTTTACTTCAAGTAACTTTATATATTTTGTTGCTTTTACTGTTATAAATTTTTATCATAAGACTTAATTATGTCTTGATTACCTCTAATTCATGTTTCTAAATTTCATTATTGAATAGTTTCTGTAAATTGTTTTCGTATTTTTATAATTTTCGGTGTGCGGTATAGATTATAATATAGAGCCTTCAGGGTTGATAAAATTTCAACTATTTTCTTAATATTCTATAAAAATCTTTTTGAACTAATTATTTGATAACGTATTTGTAAATGCATTTAAAAGTTTTGAGTTTAATGTTATTATTGCTGATTGTCACTTTTAATGTTGGTTATAATTAGGGCAACTTAATTAAATTTTATTTCTCTTGTAAAAATGTCTCTTGATCTTTTGTGTTTTTTTTTTAGGAAAAGGCACTGGAGGGCAATTGGTAGTGTTCCCAATATTATATATAAAAGCACTAAAGGCCTAGAAGGTTCATGATTTGGATTGAGATCCTCTTTCACTCGTTCTCGTCCAGTGCTTTTTCTCTCCAATTCCCAATCTTTAAAACCTCCATGTTCTGCAGAACTTGTGTCATCTGTGTCATCTACTTGATTCTTGGTCTTCCCCTTCCACGTTTACCAGCCTGGTTCATTTCGAAAATGCGACGAAGAGTTTTGTTTGGTGTTTGCCTTATCAGGTGTCCCAACCACTTTATTCGTTGCACCTCAATTACCCCCGCAATATTCGGCTCCTAATACAGGTCTCATAAATCTTGATTTGTCCTTCTTAGCCATCTACCATCCATATACTTTCCTCCATAGATTCTTCTCATTATCAGTGCCCACGTCTCACTTGCATATTTATGTAACAACTTATTAAGGTTTTGAATATTTTTTCTTTTGCCTTCCTTGATAACACTTTACTTCCCAATATCTCTCTTTTGTTACCTGCAACTATTCTCGCTTATATTTCTGATTTATTTCCCGGTTTTATGTCAAAACATGCCTCCAAGTAAAGAAATCTATCGAAATGCAAGCTTTTCTCTTCGCCGATTTTAAGATGGTTTTTCGCAGGGCTCGGGCCAGCGCTTGTCCATACCATATACTTTGTTTTTCCTACTTTATTTCCAGGCCCATCTTTTGTTAAGCTTTTACTAGTCGTATTGTTACTTCTTTAAGTTCTGATTGGCTTCGTTATAAGAGCTATGTTATCTGCGTACGCCAGACATTGATGTCTTCTGTAGAATATAAGGTCTGGTCTGTTTATTTATGCGTCACGAATCACCATCTCCAGAGCCAGGTTAAACAGGAGCGCTGATATGGGATCCTCCCTTGACTTCAAATTTATTTGTGAGCTTGTTGCTAACTCTGACCATATTTATTGTATTTTGCAGTCATTTCTATTAGCCGGATCATTTTCTTATTTATGTCAAAATAATGGAGTGCGGAAAGTGGTTGTGTTTTTTTTTTGTATACTGTCATACGCTTGCCGATAAACGATGAATAGTGTGTGTCGACTTGTAGTTCTCAGCTTCTTGCTTGTATTTCTCTTAACGTATATATCGGGTCGGTCCCTTTGCGGAAACCCGCCTGATATTCTCCTATTATGCTTTTTGCTTCTATTGATAGTTTATTTCTTAGGCGTGTGGCAAATATCTTGTACAGTATATCTTGTAGCACAATGCCCCTGTAATTACTGTATCTAGTTCTTGGTCATTTTTTGGGTATCGGGTGTATTATAGCTTAGGCCCACGTGTCCGGCATTTTTCTTCATTCCACCTTTTTTCTATTAGTTTCTGTATCTTTTCCTCCAACATCTTCCCCCCGTATTTTATGGTTTCTGCCACAGTTGTGTCACTTCCTCTGCTCTTATTGTTTTTCAGATTCTTTTTAACTGATGGTACTTCTTCCAAGTTCGGTGGGTGCATTTCTTCTTTATCTTCGTTTTTGTCTTGCACGTGAGCTTGAGTTTGTCTTTCTTCTTTACTGTCTTCTTCCCCATTCAATAGTTTCTTGAAGTAATCTTTCCATGCGCTATCTATGTTATAGTAATCTACTTTCATCTTCCACTTTCTGTTTCAAGAGCGATTGTTTTAATTTGGTATCTTGCTTTTAAATTTTTTTTGTTTCTTGGTAGAAATTTCTCACTTTTTTATTTCCATGGTACCTCTCAATTTCTTCTATCTTCTTCTCTAAGTATTTTTTCTTTTTCTATCTGTACTACTTTTTACATCTTTTTGTCTGATTCTGGTATCTCTTCCTTTTTCTTTAGTTTCGTCTCTTAACATCTCCAGTCTCTTTTTTGTTTCCCTCTCACTTTCCTGATCATACCAATTTCTTGTAGGTTGTGCTGTGATTGTTTCTATAGTGTCTATTTTTTTTTTGCTTCAATTATATTTCCGCCTAGGACATCCATTTCCTTTTCAGCGTTTAGATTGGGAATGCCTTCTGTAACCTCTTTCATATAGTTCCTTTGCTCTTTGTTTTGCTTTGTGGTGTTCCATTTAAGGTTTGTTCGTCTTGTCTTCCCCTTTTCTGGTTTCCTTGGTATTTGTTGCACGAGTTTGGTGCCCAGCAGGAAATTGTCTGTATTCACATTTGGGCTTCTATATGTTCTAATCTTGGAAATACATTGCTCTCTTCTGTGTTCAATCAGCACGTGAGCTATCTAATCAGTATACTTTTCGTTGGATGCTCTCCAGGTTCCTTTCTGTATTCATTTCATTTCAAAGTCTGTGCTCCTAATTTTTAGTCCATGGCTGGAAGCAAACTCTTTCAAACGCTTTCTATTTTCATTTGACGTCTTATGCAAGCTGTGGGCTCCTACAGCCGGTCTGTACTGTGCCTCTCTTCCAATTTTCATATTCCCTAGTATAATTTTCAAGTCATATTTTGGTATCTTGACAAATTCCTATTTCAGCGCTTCATAAAAATTATTTTTTCTGTCTTCTTCGGAGTTTTCAATATCCAGTTCAACAAATGTTATTGTGTTTCATTGTATGTATAACTTTCTTATTTACGCCTAAGGCAACTTACTGAGCTTAGTCGGCCTAGGACCAAAGAGATCCTACTTATCTAGAGTTAATTTAAAATTATAACGCAAGGTCACGTTACAGTGTGGTCTGGTTTTTAATTATGATAAAAGCATTTTTTCATTTAAATATATTTCAGGTGTAAATTTTTGAATTTTTTTAGATTATTACTTATAATGAAAATTTTTGCTAAATTTTTTCACTTTGTTTTCACCTTAGCTTATAGGAGTGTTTGTGATTGATAAGATTTTTTATATTATGGTTGGATTGTTTGATAATGTGTTTTATATTAGTATTTTTTGCTATGATATTATTTGCTTAATTTTTATTTTGCTCTTTTCTGGCATAGTACCTTAACTTATGTATTTGAATTTTTGTGTTTTTTTTTTATAAAAACACTGGGGCCCTATGATTTGTTTTTAGTATATGTATTAACTATTTTTTTGGTGTTTTATTGCATGTATAATCTCCTTATTTTTACTCAAGGCCACCTACTGAGTTTAGCTGGCCTAAGATCAGTAGCGTCTTAATTAACTAGAGTTCTTTATCTTGTAACGCAAGGTTACGTTACAATCCTCATTTTTGTTGGATATCCAGTAAGGTAAAATAACTAAACTTTTGTGTTCAATATTGAGTTGAAGTCGAATCAATATTTTTATTTTACGCTGATATTGTTAACGATTTGAAAATAATGAAAAAATAATTAAGTAGGTAATGATGACCTAGAGCAAGTATACCGCTGGATACTAACGCCTTCTCCTAATGAATGGAGCTAAACTTTAATGTGTTATCCTCTAAATTTAAAATATTGAGTAAACTAATCTTGGGGCAACGAAAAGGCTAAACAGCTTTGTTCTAGACATGTGACAAATACAATTGTCTACCAGGGTCATTATTGTCATTGTACTGACCTACGTCAAATTTCTGTATACTAAAAGGGGAAGATTATTATTATGTGTTGATTACGGAAGATTGAATTACGTCACTATCGAAGGCTGTCTTTTGAACCACAAAACTCTATCGAACTATACTATTTCGTATACCACCCCTCTAATTGATGAGATTAAAATTATTTTAAAAACATTGAGAGTTAAGTTAAAAGTTCCATTATTTCAGTATCACACTTTAATATTTTTAATTTGATGGCTCATTTCCACAAATAGATTTTCCGCCGAATTGTAAGCCTTATCATCAAATAGTTAATTTTTAGAACTGATTAACGTAACACGGTCTTAGGGAACCATTCACTTGTTATACTAACGCTATATTAATATCAACATTATGTAATCGATATGTATAATAGTAAAATCGTTCTGCTTAATTCAAAGCAGTAGAGCATGCTAGGTAAGCACGCATTACTTGTTCTACATTTACTATTGTACAAGGATTTCTGTGTAACATCTACCAATACAACAGCTTGTAAACACACCCTCCTAACGCATCCACAAACACGGTACATGTTAGTTACCGAAAACTTTCTTAGGCACGTTGTAATAGATAACTCCGCTTTTAGCGATAGTAAGCCCGGAATTACTAGACTGAAAGGAGAAATTTTTAAAGTTAGAAGATTCAATTCGATTTTAGAATGTCTCCTAAAACTTTTAATAAAGTTCCCAAGAAAAATTTTAGATTATCTAATACTGTGGTCACAGCCGACACATGCACAACAATTTCAAATCTAAAAATCTCGGCCGTACTACAAAACTGCCGCTACAGTTTCTTGATTTGCATTTATATTGCCCACACCTGGCAACAGTACTTGGAACAATATGTTCCGTCAAATTCTACTTTTTTCTGCATTTTTTATTCACAATCGAGCAAAATAACATGGAACTTGATGTGTGTTCATATTGTAACATTTTTTGATTGTTTTTCCCTCCAAAGCACTACTATTCTAAAAACTTAGTTTCCTTTAAAACAATTAAACCTGAATGGTATTATTCACTGTCCAAACCGGAAAGTGTTTATAAAGAAAACGACTAGAGAAAAAATTCATTTACACAGCTTTTATATCGTGTGTAGAATATTTATTTTGATATTTGTGTAGAAACAGTAAAATTCAAGGCTAGGTTGTATAGCGTGTTAATACTTAAACGAAAAAAATTAAAATGAAAAATTAAATGCTATTTTAAACATGCAAAGTTTCAATTTCAGTCGGTAAAGTGTATTATACGGTACAAGCATTCACGAATTGCTTAATGTTTTAATAATTATTTCGCGTATATGGCACAACATTTAAATTCAATTTAAGACTTACGCTTGTAGTTTGAAGTTAGGTGAAGGTTCTCCCGAAACAATAACTATTTAGCTGGATATGTATACTTGAAAACTGGAAATTACGAAGTTCAAATAATATTATTGACAAGGGAACTTTCTCTATTTGTGTTCTGCGCCATTAAAGGAAACTTACAGCTTATTTTTGTAAGCTTTCTTATGTCTATTATTTGTTCAAATTTTCTGTTCTTGTTTTGCAAACTTCAAGAAAAAGATTAACGTGAAAAATAATGTTTTACTACTCATAACGTTACATTTTAGTTTAAAAGACAGTAGTGGCTACTAGAAGGAGGTTTGCGCCTTTAACTAAGATTATCTTCTTAAACTCTTGTTCTTATCTTTTGTTTGTTTCTTCTGGTTAAGTTTTAAGTTTGGAACTCGAGTTCCCTTTGCAGAACTGCCCCCCCCTTCCGTATCCAATGAGGCTCCCTCCTACAGAGGTGTGAGTTCTTACCACCCGGGAATTATTTTTAGCAATTTTCATTCTGCATCAAGTTTAAGCGTTTCCCTTATTGTTTTACATGTAACAGGATTCTAAGGCCTAATGCCATAACCCCCTTCCTGGCCGCCTATTCTGGGCACCGTCGCTGTTTGCCGCCCCATAGCCACGAATGGTTTCTTCAAACACAAAAATATCCACAAGTTAGCATGGATCCAACCGACACATCTAGTCATCTAGTCATCTAGTCATTTCATCTAGTCATTTATTCATTTATGCTAGTATACAGAGTATTTGCACAAGTCAATAATACAATAAAGTTTAATACATTTAGTCACTAATACTTAATACAATAAATAAATACAATAAAATACATAATGCAAATTATAAATTTTAAAAAAGCAAACAGAGTAAATTTTTTTTTCTTATATATCACAGATCTCTCTTGATATGATAATAAAGCTGTATTTATTTTACAAGTCTATGCTACAGGAATTCAATTCATGATCCATAAATTCCTGAATTGACTAAAAGGCTTCACTTATCAGATATCTTTTAATCTTGTTTCTAAACGATTTTAATGACAAATTTACAATGTTCACAGGCAATTTATTGAGAAACAAAGGGCCATAATAATTTTTACTATATCTACTTGAATTAAGACGCAAGTAATCTAAACGAATTTTAAAGTTATCTCTTGTACTATAATTATGAACATTATTTTGTGTATTATAATCGTCTAAATGTTTTTTAGTTTGAATTAAGCTATTAAAAATATAAAGGGATGGAAACGTTAATATGCTTAAACTAATAAAATCTTGTTTTACATCATCGGTATAAGATTTTTTTGTAATGATACGTATAGCTTTTCTTTGCAGGTTGAAGATTCTATTAGCACGAGTAGAATGTCCCCAACATACAACAGCATAAGCCATGTGTGCGTTTATTAAAGCATAATATGCGGTTACAGCTACTTGAGTAGGTACAATATGAGTTAAGTTACGTAGAACAAATAAATTTCTTGAAAGAATTGTGGCTAAATATTCAATATGACTATCCCAACTTAATACTGGATCTAACCGTACTCCTAGAAATTTCACAGAATCTTCATTTTGATGATTTACAAGCGTTCGATGTGAAAAGATTAGTTTTTTTGTTTTATTTACATTTAATTTTAAACGATTTTGTATTAGCCAATTTTCGATTTTAGATTGATGAATGTTCATTTCATTAAACAAATTATTCTCATCTTGATGATATCGCAAGAACGTTGTATCATCAGCAAATAAAATTACTTTACCGGTAAATATTGTCGTATGTAAATCATTAATATATATAAAAAATAAGATAGGACCCAATACGGATCCTTGTGGAACTCCACAAGTTAATAATCCTTCTTCCGAGTAAGTATTATTTAGAAAAACTTTTTGTTTGCGAGTTTGTAAATATGAATGAAATAACTTAATACTAGAGGTATCAAAGTTATACAACTGTAATTTTTGTAACAGAGTATCATGATTGACGCAATCAAAAGCTTTCTGTAGGTCACAATACAAAGCCCCTACCCAAGATCCTTTTTCCGTACCTTCAATTACAAAATCTAAAAGACAATTTATAGCTTCGGTTACTGACCTATTTTTACGAAAGCCGAATTGTTGATTATAAAATAGTTTACTAGCTTCAAAATAATCTACAATTTGATCTTTAATTAACGTTTCGAATATTTTAGATATAATGGGAACGAGAGAAATTGGTCTATAGCTATTCATATCATTCAACGATCCCTTTTTATGTATGGGTATAACTTTGAAAATTTTTAAGGCGTTGGGATATATACCTTCTTCAATACAACCATTGAATACTTTAGTAAGCGGTGGTATGATTATGTTTTTAATACACTTAATTAACACTGCATTTAAATTGTAATAATCACGACTAGTTTTATTTTTTAATCTATTTATTGCATCACGCATATTATTTTCTCATACAGGTTGTATACTAAACTTAACATTTGTTTGTTGAATATTTGGACTGGAAGTGTTTTGTACTAAAGGAAGACTAACATATTCAATACATTCTCCGGTTGTTTTATAAAAAAATTATTTAATTTATTTACATCAAAACTAATCTTGTTTGAGACTATCTTACCCCTTCTGTTTTCATTAATTATATCCCAGTACACTTTAGGCTTTTGATTGCTATTATGTTGTTTAATGTACTTGTTACTTTTTGCCCGTTCCATCTCTTTTTTATATTTTACACGAAAACTATTTATCAATTTATTTAGTTTTAAGTTGGGAAAATCCTTATTTAATTCCTTTAAAAAATTTAAATGCTCCTTCATTTTTCTTAATTCCGACGTGTACCATGTTAGTTTTTGATTTGATTTGATTTTATTTGTTTGTGTAACCACAGGAAATGCACACTTTAAAGATTCTATTAAGATAGTAATAAATTTTGAAAATTTAGTATTAACATTAACATGAATCTCATTTACAAAATTCCAATTTATAGCTTCTATTAATTTAAAAAATCTAAATTTGCCTACATCTGTATAAGGTCTATATGAGGTGATTTCATCCTTGAAAGTAGGTTTGCATTCAATGGTAATAAATATAGCTTTATGATCCGATAATCCAGGATCCTCAACCCAAGTATTATACTGTCTAAAATTTCCAAAATTTACTAAGATATTATCAATGCAATTTGAAAGTCTAGTCGATTCGGTAATAGTATGCACAAATCCATAAGAGTTTACTATATCTATAAATTTAACATAAGTTTTGTCTGTGATATTGAATCTAATATTATAATCTCCATTTATTACGACTTCACAACTAAAATTATTTAAAATTGTCAACAATTCATTCATTTTATACATAAATACATCAAAATCCCCAGTTGGAGGCCGATAAACTGTAACGCAAATAATTTCCTCCTGCACAAAATTTACTGCTGTAATCTCGATATGTTTTTCAATTGACAGTTCACTAATTTTATCTAAAGGATTGTATAAAATCTTATTTTTACAAAGTATTATAACACCTCCACTTGTAGTGGTTGATCTTGTATAGTGACTTATAACTTTATAATTTTCAAGGAGAAAGTTTTCTGGTTCACCAGGTAGCATGTGATGTTCACTTACACACAGTACATCTATTTTTATTCTAAAGTTATTTACAAAATCTTCAAAAATTATTATTTTATTTCGAACAGACTGAGCATTAATATGCACGATAGTAAATTTATTATTACAATTTGAACTTATCTCTTTATTTTGCACACTATTTCTCACAACACTGTTTACTTTTGTATGCGCCGGGGTTGATTTTTTCGGTAAAAAAAATTATTGATGCAGGTTCCTTTCGGCCATACAGTTGGATCCATAATCTTATCAGCATCGCCTTCATTCACATCAAGTTTAAATGAGGAGTAATATTTTGGAAATTTCGATTCAATTTTTTCGCATGATATTACTGGAGCTACCGATACCCTGTGCTGTGGTGTCAGTGGATAACTTGCAAATGTGAATCGATTTTACCTTAGGGGCTACTTTTAATTTACAAATTTCGTTTACTTGAGAGCCCACTATAATCCTTTTCTGCTGTTTTTTGGGCATAGATGTCTTTCGTTGTTGATTTTCTACATCGCTATTTAAGGAGATGATCTCTTTACATTTAATTTGACTCTCTGTTAAATGGATACTGGCTGCTACAGTTTCTTTTGTGATTTTTGGTTTTACCTTTTTAACAGTTTCTTTTGTGGTGTCAAGGTTGTGTGTTTCAATATTTTCTGTTTGCGATTTTTGTTTGTACTTTACATTTACATTTTCTGTTATCACAGTTGGCGGTTTTATTTGCTTATTATATTGCTTTTGCTTCACGTCAGTTTCACCTGTTATTTGTTTCTCTAACACTCCTATTTTAAAGTACAGAAGTCCATTTTTATCTTCCATCTCACTGATTAATTTTTGTAATAAACTATTTTCCTTACTTAATCTCTTCTTCTCTTGCAAAAGCTCCTTAATTACTTCATCTTTTGGTTTCACACCGGCTCGTTCCACAATGATTGTGTTTCTAGAATCCATTGAATCGTCTAATCCACCATTTCTTACTAGTACGTCGCTTTGTTCTGTCTTGTCACAACACTTTATGTGCTAATATTTTAGACAGCCCGGGTGCATTAACGTTCCACAGATTATACACTGTAACCCTGATACTGGCACAGTATTACACTTTTTACACTTTTTCACTGGGATCTCAACAACACTAACTGCATTAGCCGCCATCTTACACAAAAACTAGAGTCAATAATAGACCATTTTATTATTAAAAGACAGACTACATTGAAGGTGAAGGATATCAGAGTTAAACAAGGATTGGAATGTGGGACTGACCATAGAGCTCTAGTAGCGAGGATGACGTTCCCCTGAATTAGAATAGCAACAGAGAATTGTAAAACAAATAGAAATACGGGCATATTAAAGAAAATAACAGATGAAAAATACAAAATATACCTATTATATGTTGAAACGATAAAGGAACTGCACCAAACAAGATTAGATTAAAAACTAGAAGCGTTCCAATTTGAAGAGCTGGAAGACACCTGCACACATATAAAAAATAGTATCAGAAAAGCAGCAAATGAAGCTTGTAATGTCATTTTAAAGTTTTGCATACTTATCCGAATTCTACGTTAAATTTTGTTTTAAATACAGTCATTTAATATAAATTTATCGCTTCGTCTTACTTTTTAATGTTTATCAAGTTGTTTATATTGCTAACAGATATTTTTCTTTCGAGTTCTGTTGTTAACAATTAAAATGTGTTTAATAAATGGTTTTATGCTTCTTTCATTGGTGAAATCCGATACATTATTTTATGACCCGAACGTGCTTTGTGCTGTTTTTAAATCTTTTATATATTTTTCAACTGTATTTCCAAGAAAGAACATGTTCGTAATTTGCTAATTCATGTCTGGCAGAAGACAGTTCTGCAGTAAAGCAATGATATCCAGATATCCAGTAATTTTCCATTATCCAATTTATCGTCTGTATTTTGTATGGAGATATCGTGTACAACTGACTTCTCTATTTTACCAAACCGTTCCCTTTGTTGGTACTTTGTGATTTTCTCTGGTAGTCGAAACTTGGACACCGTGGAACGCGGGTGTTCACCGCGCCCTCCCAGGTCCAAGCGGACCCGGTGCTTCTCGCGTTTTGTTTCAATCTGTAAGTGTGGCGCACGGTTAATTTCGACATTTTAGTGGCTGTGAATTTGCTTTGGTTTTCTATTTGGTTTATGGTTTATGGGCATTAATTTGGATTTTGAGTTAATAATCGAGGGAGGCCTCTTTGAGGATTAAAATATTGACGCGTCATTGTGCGGATGAACTTAAAAATTCATATGCTGAAAGGGGTTACCTCTATTTTTACTAGTATGTGGAGATGAACGACAAGCTCATCGTCCCTGTCTTCATTAGAAGAATCGCGTGAAGAAGTAACCGTGTCGAGCCAGTTATTTGGAAATTATTTAGTCCCACTTTCTTCTTGAGTTTTGGTTTAGTCATTATGAAAATCTCCGTTGTGTACCTGGTGTTCTTTGACTCCGCTATCTTCGTCATACTCCCTGGCTGATGGAATTAATATCCCATCTTCAGTGTCCATCGAGAGATCTGGTATTCTCTTCGTTATTGAGAAAATTAAAGTTTTGTGTTTGTGGAAGTTAAGTGTTTAAAACTTATGGTGGTTGAAACCATGCCTTCTCTTAATTAAATTTAGTGTAAATTCAATTCTTTTGTATTTGGAAAAGTTGCTGGAAACTCAAAGGACCTCCAGATTTAGAGTACGGAATAATTGTTTATGTTACATACATTTGTTTGTATTTTTATGTTATTTTGTTTAAAAGCTTTGAGTATTTAACGTTAATGTTTGGTTTATTTTAATGTTAGAAAAGTATCTTTATAGTGTATTCTTTCCGGAAAAATCTAGGGAAAAAACAATAGGTAGTTTAAATTCTATAGTAATCTTTTGAACGTTTTCTTTTTGTTTGAAGTAATACAAGTTTATATGCCCTAAATTTATTAATAGTTTTAAATCATGTTCAATTTTGTTTGCTTCGAGGGGTTCAATACAATAATTATTTTCCGATTTGATGATTTCTAAACGCATTTATTTGACGGGTCCTTCAGACCTAATTTTTATGTAGTAATTGTCATTCTTTTATTTGATATTTGTGAAGTAATAATTTCTTTAATCAACCATATCATTTTGAATCTTTTTGTGAATGTTTATTTTACTCGATTTCAAAGCATAATAATAAATTCATGTAGTTTAACTTTTGTGTTCTTATTTCTAGGAGTTTGTTTTTGTTCTATAAGCTAATTTAGGTGCCGTGATGATGGACCTTGGCTTCTAGCAACCCGCATAATATTTGATTTCGTGAATAAAGCTTTGTTTATAGTTTTGAGAAACGAGAGAGAGGCTGGAGATTTATTAAGTTTATTTTATTTTAAGTTGCGGAACCAACAAAGGTTCCTTAGTAAGTAAAAGAGAATACAATTTAGTCTCCGGACACGATTTTAAAGTGTTTATCTACAGGGTGGTATTTTGAGTGAACCCTATATACAGCGTGTTCGCTGATGTGGGGACAGGTCGGCGGATTATTTCTTTTTAGCATAACTGTTTCCTAGCGCCCTTTTGGTATCTTTTTTAGGCTTTTCAGCTAAAAGCTAAGTTTTAGGTTCAGGTAAGATCATAAAAGCCTGGATTATTTACTATTTTGGAACCTACTCCCGTCTTCGACATGAGCTATGGGCTTGAACATCTACCGATATCGGGCTTATACGGGACTTGTGCATACTTTTGGACATTTTCCCGTTACAAGCTCTAGGGAAGAAAGAAAATGGAGACAACAGACATAGAGATAACATTGATGAGAATATAAAAACACTTATAGAACAAAAGAAACAGTTGTACAGAAAATGGGTGAAAACAAAAAACCCTGAAGACCTACAAAAATACAGAGCAAAAAACAAAAAAGTTAATTCAAGGATCTCCAAGGCAAAAAATGAAAAGTTGGAAGCAGCATGTATAAATATCGAACAGAACATAGGAGGAACCAGAACAACCGAGGCATGGCCAGTGATTAGATCGTTAAGAACGAACAGCAAAGAGAAAATGTAGATAGAATATATCACGGATTATCAGAAAATTCTGACTGAGGATAGATCAGCATTTACAACAATGACGACAACAGGACTCACAAAGAAAATGGGCTAGAACCAATGACGATAAGCCTGGATGAAATAAAGAACATAATAAAACACCTGAAAAACGGGAGATCACCCGGACCAGGAGGAATAACCCCTGAGCTCATCAAATACGGTCCCCAAAAGCTGATACGTATGAAACGAATGTTTGAGAGGGCGATTAATGGTGAATCCCTACCGAAGGAATGGACCGAGGCCTATGTGACGTCAATGTTCAAAAAAGGAAATCGAAAGAATTGTGAAAATTATAGGGGAATCAGTGTTATCACAACCATGGGTAGACTTTATGGAATATTAATAAAAACAAAATTAGAAGACAATACAACAAGTCATTGAGAGGAAACTAGCCAAAAACAGACCTGTCCAGCTAGCCTTCGGAGACCTACGAAAGGCGTACGACTCCGACTACGAGAAGGAATCTGTGGTATTCTATAAGAGAACTAAACATCCCCGATAACCTACTAACAGTAATTGAAAACTTATACGCAGAAAACAGTGTAGCAATAAAAACGTGAGGGTATGGGAATACTAACTAATACACCTTAAGCTTTGCAGATGATCAGGTAGTAATAGCCCGGGACAAAGAAGATCTGAGCTACATAATGCGAAAGCTCAATAAAAAATACTCAAAGCATGGATTAGACATCAACTTCAATAAAACAGAATTACTTGCAGCAGGAATAGATGAGACAACGGTTCTGGAAATCTCAGAGAACACTACTATAAGAGGAATCCAAAAGTTTAAGTACCTGAGTTTCACTATCTCGAAAACAGGAACAACTTCAAACGAAATGAAGAGTAAACTAGGTCAAACCAGAACGGCTATTAAACAATTAAATAGAATAGTGTGGGATACACATATAACAAAAAAAAACAAAGAAAGAATTTTTGACACTATTGTAAGGAGTTTTATGACATACGTTGCTGAGAACTGGATAATCAAAAAACAGGACCGAAGCAAAATTATAGCTACAGAGATGGAGTACTAGAGAAGGTGTAATAGGGTTACAAGAATGGAAACAATTCCGAATGTTGAAATTAAAAGAAGAGGACGCCTTCACCTGCATCGAGAAAAAGCGTCTTATATGGTATGGTATGGATCTCAAAAGTCACGAATTGGACCCCAAGAGGAAGACGGTAAAAGGCTAGACCGAGAAGATCATTTAGGGATGAAGTAGATTAGGCTATTGAAAGAAGAAACGTTAGAAGAGGAAGTTGGAACAACAAGAAAGAATGGAGAGACCGGTCAAGAGAGGGTAGACAGCGCCTATATATACATAAACTGACTTGCTGCATTTCAAATAGCATTTAGAGACTCTGTTAAGATTTAGCCCAAACAAAAAACTATACCTGCTAGCTAGACCAAACGTCAAAACCACCATCACCATACAGCAAAAGACAACCTAAGACCCAACGATTGGTTTGTCTGGGGATAACCAAAACTATAAAGACTCTTTCTCTTTCTCTTTTTTTTTGGTTGACTGTTTTCGGAGTGTTTAGGGTTCGCTTTGTTGAGTTTTTAATGGGCTGTTTTTATCTCCTTGCAAATTATGGCTGCAACAACATGTTTTTATTTGTCGGTTTCTGCTATTTCGTAGTTCCCGAGATTGTTTATGGGAGGGTTTGCCGATCTCGGAGTAGTTATGTTATGTCTTTATGCGATATAACATCGAGAACAATAGAGAGTACTTTCTTTAATGTCGTCGCATGCTTGGTGGTTGCGGCATTTCATAACAACCGGATTAAAAGAAGGGAATGTCATTGTTCGAATGGTGAGCAGGAAGCGGAAGGGGTTGCTGCTACTTCGCTGAAAGATTTTGTAAAATGAGGTGGGCTAGTTGGTATACTTATCGTTGGGTTCAAGCGTCGACTGTCCATTATTTGTTCAGAGTTTGTCTGTGAGGGTGTTTTCTTAGGAAATTTAAGACATCCTTTATAACTGGCTAGATGGCCTTCCACCACAGTTGATGTAGGTTGTCGGCTGGTCCTTGGCTTTTGTGCAAGTGGTGGAATAATGGTCTCCTGCACACTTGACGCATCCAAAGAGAGAGTGACATCCCCTCTGAGAGTGGTGGAAACCCTGACATCTACGGCACTGAGCGATGGGGAACGGCTTCTTTCTTGGTGTTTCAGTTTTTACGTTGAGGGAGAGAACGTTTTGTAGGCTCCAAATGTCTTTTGCATCTAGAATTTTCTTAATGCTCACCAGCACCAGGGGTGCTCTGCCTATTACAATTCAGATTACTGAGTTTACCTAAAAGCCTTCTTCTTCCAAATCATCCTTAACGTCTAAAGTATCTATTTCAGAGAGAATACCTTGAATTAACACTTTAATCGGTTTTTCTCCAGAGAGTTGGTACATGTGAAACGCTATGTTGCTTTCGTCAAGAAGATGAATGGTTTTGCGATGGTTTGAGACGTTTGAGTTCACTGGATAATGTCGCTCAGCGTTTTTTCTCTTTTACTATGATGGGGGAAATTTTCGTTCTCTTTTCTGTCGGGGTGAGGCTTTTGATAAAGTATTCCTCTTCCATATCCTCGACTGTGAGGGCACGGAATCTGTTTTCTGTGGCAACCTCGCTATTTTCAATAAACTCCTGTCGAGTCCTCTTTCGTGCCTTCTTCTGTACTACTGTTTTACCTTTTCTCTATTATCTGTCACTGATTGTTGTAGTTGTAGTTGTTGTATTTGAACTGTCACTTATATATTTCAGTGGAGAACAGGTAAAGTTCTTTGTCTGTAAGATCTTCAATTTGTTTCAGCATCGTTTACAGATAATATTGTTTGTAATAGCTCGAAAAAATAGTTCACTTTACTCGGCGCAGCGCAGCACGGTAAACTGAGCACAAAATATCTACAGACACACGTCCGCACTGTACGGCAAACGGAGTGCGTCACAGTTAGTGTGTAATATATAATGAAAATTATTTTTACTTATATTAGATAATTTGAAAGGATTTAGCTTTTTGATACTGGTTTAGCCCTGATAAGAACGGTCTTGTTGCACCAGTTTAGAGGCTTTATTTGTCTTTCATTTTTCTAGAAAAGATTTTCTTTGAAGCACTATTCCTGATATTGACATTTATCCCTGAACACTTTTTTAGCACGATCTTCAGAAGGCATTTTACTGAGGCAGTGACACTGTCATTCAATTATTGTGATAGGAGCACAGAAAGGATTTGTTGGGTTTTAGTTTTCCTGAAAAGAAAAATTTTTGTAGCACTAATCTTGGCATAGACATTGACATACTCACAGCACTTCCTCTTCTATTAGGACAACCCCCTACAGTTGCACATGACGTATTACAGCTACTACGCTTTATTAGATGCACCCAAAGATGGAATCAATAGTAGCTTACTACAGAATTCATGATGTCTAGTTACAGCAGGAAAGAGAAAAGAATGGCCCGCGGGCCGTACGAGGGAAGTGTATTCATCTGTCGCACAGATTTGGACATTCTAGCAAAGAAGGTATATTTAAACTTTTCAATTAAAAAAAATTGCTCATCTCTGCCCTACAGGGTAGTAGTAGATTTCTAAGATAACTCGCTAGTCTTCAATACAGACAGATCACATATGAATTGCAGACAGGAGAGCTCTTAAAATACCAGATTAGATAAATCATAATCGTTTTGTATTTGTAATACAATGCTACAGACGCTAGCTTAAAAGCTCATTATATATTATTATTCAGCAGAATTCTAAATTTCATCAAGATTATTCATAAAATTCCTTAGAGATTAATTTTAGATCAAAACATCCTACGCTTTTGTTGCACTATTATTTAATATCTACTTCAATCTATTTATAAATAAAATCTAAACTCAAATTTGTGATTATTTTAAATTTAAAGATTTTTAAAATAAATTTTATAAAATTATTTTAATATCGAGTTCACTCTTAAATTCCTAACAGCGCGAAATAGAATATTTGCTTACCACATCGGCACGAAGTTATGTTGGAAAATACACCTCCATTATGATTTCCCAGCTGTAAACATCTTCCCGATATTGCTTTTCAAAAGCTTCTTCACCAGCAGCGTAATAGAATACCTACATATAGGTACTTTTCACTTTTATATTTTAAATGATTGTCTTAAATTACTCGAGAATTTATCGACGCATTCTTGGTTTTTACTGAAACAGCTACTGTTTGTATATAGTATACTAGCGTAGGTCGCTTCTAACGTTCTGAAATATAACACCCTCCTGTTACAAAGGTTTCTCCTCATGGAATAGCGTGCTTTCAAAGTTCTACTTTTCTTGAAAAAGAAATAAAACATTTATAGCGGCAAACTTTATAGGAAAATTCATGAAGTTGTTTATTGTTTGTGTTCAATGCAATTGTTCATCAAGTTGCTGTTTGTTGAGTATTTCAATTATTATTATTATTATTATTATGAAACTACTACTGTTGTAGATAATGTTGATAATGTCTGGTTACATTGAAGCTGCTTCTACTGTAATTTTTATGATCAATGAGATATTGTTACAATGCTAAACTAAGCTATATCTCTGTCAAAAAAAATGTTTAACTATTACTCACAATTTGTAAATCTGGAATGTTAATGGGTTCGAAGTTTCAAGATAGAATTTCAGTAAACTGCAACCACTTAAATTATGGAGTCAATTATCTATTTGATATTCTGTTACTGATATTCTCTTAGCTCTACAACTCGCTGAAAGCAGATGTTTGCAAACTGTTACTTGAATCTAGCTCTCTATTCTAAACTTGCAACCTTGTCTTATCGAATTTAATAACAGCAAACACGAAGAAGTCTGACTTGAAGCAAATGAACAGAATTAGATACAATTCTTTGTACAAACTTCTAAAACTGAAAGCTGTAGACCGATCTGACATCAATAAGGTGGACAAATAAAGATCTGGATTTCAGGATTCCTTGAAAAGATTCAAGGAAAAGGTACGGAAAAAGTTGTGGCAACAGTGTGGCTTACTTAGATCATATTACAAGTTTATTTCTTCCCCGTAAATTAAACCCAAACCACCACATAATATTTTCGTAAGAAATCCCTTTAAATCAAATTTAGCGCGATAATAATGATTGTAATGGTGATATCCTAATCAAAGCCGTTTTAAGTCGCGAAACAGAAGACATTTTAGTTTGTAAAATAACATTTGGTTTATGGCGGTGCTCGAGGCAGTGCTTGCGTCAGTGCATCAAAATCTCAATGCTCTAATAATTATGCACTGGAAAAGGCTTGGGATTGAATTTCAACCACTTCTCCTGATACTGAGAGAAAGATGTATAAGCACGAAGACAAAAGACGTAACGATAAATTAATAGAATTATAAATCTAGTCATATAACGTTCAAACAGCAACCTATGCATTAGTTAGAATTAGGTCTTGGCATTAGGAGCTAAGCAAGTCCCAAGACAACCTCTTAGAGCAAGTCAAGTGAAGCCAGAATCATAATTGTTTCTGAAACAACTGTAGGCTTATGCCTTTTGGCCGCTGTACGCACTGCTCCTGTTGATCCCAAGGAAATGCGTTCACTCCTACAGCAACCCACTTGTACTGACGCTTCCAAATACTTGACGGCTGGGATGTTGGTGACCTCGGATATCTTGATGAAGCTTGAAACATAAAACAGAATTGCGGCGGGGCAGAGTGAGTTTTGAAAATGGTTTTGTTGGAGGATTAGAGAGTTACAAAGGTTTGGTGATTGAATAGTATTTCGAGTACTTCGTAATGTGTATGGTAGGTTGTTGGTATGAAACAATTGGGGTTTGGATTATCTGGTGGCTAGGGGATGTTCGATTCTACTTGACTGTTCGAGTTTACTTGTAGATCTGAAAAACAATCCTTTACAAAAATTTAAATCAGCCACTGTACCCTCTGGTAAGAAAGGATGTGGTAAGAAGATTCTACAAGTTGAAATTGCTGAGAACTTTGCAAAAAAAAGAAAGCGCTAGAATCTGATGGCATCCTTCTTGAAACCACCTGGGCCCTTTAGGATCTAAGATCAATTAATACTTTCAGCAACTGCTCTCTAAATAATGTCTGACACAATAAAAAATTTCTATAGTATAAAAACATTAAAGGGTAGAACTTACTGTTATCATATGTGCCTTTGACAGCTTATAGTTGTTCAAATGATTTAAAGACCTAAAGTGTACTAGAGCTCTTCATAGCTGTTTCAGGAACAGTTGCAACAACAGATACGGAAAGATGGCATGTCCATGAAGTAGTCTATAAGAAGTTATCAGAAAGCTGTTAGTGTACCGTTCCTTCATTTGGGATGTCATGACCGGGGCTTTGAGGGATTCTAGATAACAACGGAATAAATCATCTCCTCTTATCGGTCAACAGCTTCGGGTGGACGAGCTGGTAAGAGTAAGAACACTCTTTTGCCCTAGGGTAAAGAAACGGCCTCTAAAGGCGTATGAGCTATCAATAGTCAACGGCATAAGAATGCAGAAATGAACTAACGGCCCCCAGTTTATAAAAACTGAAATGAGCAATCTAGTACAGGCATTTATTCCAATCTCAGACGGTGTAACACTTCTAAAACTTAAAAGCTCCTTAAAAACAATTAATATACAGACGTATGCACTAACAGCGGATAAGCTGAACAGCGAAATTGACGAATTCTACAGAAATATTAAGAAGGCAATTAATCATACTGAAAAACACTAAGTTAATCAACTGATGGAAGACTTTAACGGCAAAGTAGGACAAGACTAACACCAAGAATCACTGGTGGATACGGACTTGGAAATAGAAATAAGAGAGGAGAATGTCTGATCACCTTTTGCCAAGAAGAGGAATTAATAATATCCAACACATGCTACACATTAGCCAAAAAACGATGATATACATGGAAGGAACCAGCCGATAAAGAAGGTCACATCATGAAAAATCAAATTGATTATATATTGATAAATCGCAAATTTAGAAATGCAATGAAATATGTTAGAACGTACCAAAGTGCTGATACTAACACAGATCACGTAATGCTATGTGCTTGCTTTCATCAACGTCAAACTGAAAAAAACCAGAAGCAAATTGACAACCGCAATGGTTAACATGGACCTACTCAGAGATGATAATATATATAAAAGTTTTGAAAACTGAATAAACACAGAAATAACAGACGAACAAATAAGATAGAATCACCTCTAGCGGAAGAAGAGTGGCAAACAACGAAAACCGTAATAAAAGTAATTGGCAAAAGTGAGCTCTCTCAAACATCCGCTAAGAAACAAGTATGGATGACGGTAGAAATAATTGATTTAATGAATGTACGCATAGATCTAAAAAATAAAAATAAAGCAGGATATGGAAGAATATATGAACTAATAAAGAAGAAAATTAACGAGGATAAAGAAAATGGATGCAAGAAAGGTGCAAAAAGAGAGAAGACCTACAAAAAAAGACATGACGAGTTTCATATGCACAAGAAAATTAGAGAGATACGAAAAAGAAAAGCCAAGAGAGCATTTACTGTTTAAAGGATAAAACTGGCAAACACAAACATCAACTGAAGCTGAGCTACCCATAATGGTCTTAGAAGTTGAGTACGCTATGCAACAAGCTAAAACGGGAAAGGCAAACGAGCCTGATAAAATCCCAACATAATATCTCAAATTGCTTGACGAAGAAAACATTAAAGTGCTAGCTCATATTTTCAACCATATTTATAGCACAGGTAAGACTGGCTAAAATCCAATATCATACCAATTCCAAAAACACGAAACCCTTCATCTTGTAATGAGTTCAGACTTATTAGCCTCATGAACCACAGTCTCAAAATACTACCAAGAATAATACTGAAAAGAATTCATAAGAAATGTGAAGAACTAATGAATACAAAAAAATTCGGGTTTAGGCGCAAGAGAAGCCTTGTTTAGCATGCAGACTCTCCTTCAAAGATGTTGGAAGGTAAAAAGGCCAATATATATCTGCTTCGTTGATTATGAAAAGGCCTTTGACCAAGTCCAACATATGAAGATGACAGAGGCTTTAAAATCACAATAAACAACATACACTACGCTGACTATACAGCCATCATGGAAGAAACAATTAAAGAACTTCAAAAAATGCAAAATCTAATACATGCCAAAAACCTATGTTGGGGCCTTAATATTTATGAGCAAAAAACCAAAATAATGATAGCAAACAAGATTAAAGTACAGCCAACGAGACTAACACTCCAAAAATCAATTATAGAGAGAGTAGAACGTTTTAAATATCTGGGACTCGGATTTAGAAGTAAAGTCGAGGATAAAGCAGGGAAGAATAGCTTTCCTTAAATTCAAAGCGATGCTTGCTCTTACCATTCGAGAACGATTCGCAAAATGTACTCCTGGTGTTGCTTTATAGCTCCGAAACGTGGATCCTCAAGACGCAAACCTTGAACTGCATAGAAGCATTCGACATGTGGACGTGTAGGAGGATACTCAAAATATCATGGACTAACAGGGTCACAAATAAGAAGGTACTAAGGAGGATGGAACACAATAGGTAACTTCTAACATCTACTAAACGACGCAAGTATGAATACCTGGGTGACATATTGCATAACGATAAGTATAACCCACAACTTATCTTGAACGGTAAAATTAGGGATGAGCACAAGAGATCTGATGCAGGCAGCTTACGACAGAGATAGATACCGGTCAGTAATAGACAATTCAGTTGCCAACGCCTAAGACATGGTATCAGAAGAAGAAGAAGAAGAAGACAACAACGAAGACGATAGCACTGCTATAGAATTTACAAACAACCTACTGTTAACAATCGAGGTTAATTCCTGAATAGCCTCAAGGTTAAAACCAATGAATTACTTTGAGTACTTGGAAAATCGTGTGCTCAAGTCAACAATTTGATGGAAGGGAATCTGCGAAACAGCCTGCAATCAAATTAGACAAACAATCTGTTAAAACATTAATAACAACAATGAGATAGATACCTTGGAATAAAACTTGATGAGAAACAAGATGTAGTTATCCTGTGTTAGCGTATACTTCAGTACATTCTTTCATCATCGTCCATGATGCAAGCTTGAAGGCATACCAGTTGCATTGGAACATTAAAAATCAGGAAAAGGATATACCGTAAACAGAAGGCATCCTTTATCAGAATGATAAAAGAATTCAACACATCTTTGAATTCTCTTATAATAGACAAAGAAAGTTTTTCATTGCATTTACAAATACTAAATGGAACGGGCATACACAAGCTGATTGAGAAAGGGTGGGTTGGACGAAGTGGAACAAATCCTTTTCCGTTAAGCGACAACTATGCCAGGGTAGAGGAGAGAGTGTAATTACTTTACTAAGGGTTGAAAACTTCAGATTTTTCTACCCAATGTCTGACAACTTATGAAAAACAACGTTTTAGAAGGAGACTATTTATCATCTCACTGGTCATGTTTCAGCTTACCTAAGAAAAATAAATCTGAAAAGGTACAGCTCGTTTTAACCAACAAAATGTCAAGTTATAAGATAAACAGTAAAATGGCTAACAAAGAGTTTGCTCACTAGATATCGTTTATGTACTTGTTTAGTATTCTAACATTCGTTCATTCGTTGCAGATATTTTTAAGGTGTTTTAGATGTTGGGGAAGTAAGGACGTAACTACGAGGGGGACTTGGATGAGTACAGGCCCACCTAAGACTTGATGTTCTCCCAAAAAAATATAGTTTGCGTGCAGAAAGTTTGAAAGCTCGGAGATTTAAAGATTTGTTTTGAGATTCCTTCACCCTAAGAATATGAACTAGTTTACGTCCTTATAAAAAAGGTCGTTATGACGCAGTCGTGAAATTGACAGAACAAGTAAAACGTCGATTGACCAGATCAAAAGCTAAACCACTAATTTAACAAGAATAGACGACTAGATTCTACTTGGTCGTTATTCTATCATGGGACATACTTCAGATTTATTTCTAGAAAAGCCAATGATTCCAAGTCTATGTAAAACTGTAAATCCACTTCATCTACATTACTATCTAGATTCGCTCAATATCATAGGTGAACGCACTGAAAACAAGATGCCTATAGCTACACTATGTCGTTTATTTGCTGCAACAACAACATAACTCAAAATCGGTGTTTCTCCGAAGAAGAAATTTTAAAGTTTAAAACTGTTGTATTGTAAAAACAAATTATGTTAAAGTCTCAAATTGATTTAATTTTGTCAGATAGCATCTGAAGCTCAGATGGAAATTTATTTGAGACAAAGTGTAGAGTATGATGCCCTAATTTGGATTTGTAATAATAGACAGAAATATCTCCTTTGGGAATTTGCATGACGGCCTGCAAATCATAGACTGTTACTGCAACATTGGGATTTCCTTTGCCGCATTTCTTTTCATTTCTGGCCAATTCATTCTCCTGTAGGTGCTGATCATAATAATTTTTCAACTCTTCTTTTTCTTCCTGCTGAGCATTATCGTAGGCACAGCAGGTTTCACACAGGTCTTTCTTAGGCATGAAAAATGAAATGTTGGAATCTTCTGTGACAATTTAATAAAACATTACGTAGTTTACAAACGGAATATTATTTTTCTTCCAATCGGCCGTATGGTCTCGGTGAATATCTGCTATGGACTTACTCCCATCAATAAAATGTTTGGACGTGTTGGCCCGTCTGTAGTGGCTTTCTATCTTTGAAATTGTATTAATAAAGTTTTTAACAGTTTGTCTCAGATCAGGATCCACCTTTTATTGTTTACTATGTTTCCCACGAGATTCTTCAGCCAGGAGAACATTTGACACCTTATTTTGTTTTCCTAGCACAGTGCGAATTGGCCGATCGTTAATGTCTAGAGTGTTCTTGAAAAATAATTTACATACACGGATCTTCTCATTATTAGGCCAAAAATAGAAAGCAATGGTATTTCCTCTTTGTTTTCTCGTACTACCAATTCGCTCGTATCGATATTTTGGTTGAATTGCCGTCACATTAATGGAAATAAATTGCCGTTGTTTTTCCAAGTAGATGGCTGCACGCCCGGTGCGGTCCTATATATAGGGCATCCGTTTTTCCATTTTATCCGACAGTCTTCGTCGAGCATCCGTTCGAGGAAGACGTGCTAGCAGGGCAATCTCCGAGAGAATCAACATGGACCTCACCGGCATCAGGATGATGAAGCATGAAGAGGGTATGCTCCGCCTCCAGAAGTGTATCAACAAGGTTGGAATGGCAGCGGTTCTGGAGCAGCTCCGCAAGGACGTACCGGAAGTCAACTTTGACGTTTTTTCACAAACGCAAAGCTCTGACAACCCACCGTCAGCGACTGCCGCCGAAGAACCGACGCCTGCCACGAAGACGCCGAAGAAGAAGAAGACCCGATCCCAGCGGAAGCGTGAGGCCACGCTCCGCGAGAAGAAGGCAGCAGCCCCGCCAACGCCACCACCGATGACGACTGAGGCCAGCGCCGACGCCGCCCCTAGCGGGAGTCATGGCGCGCGCTCTCCCTCCTACTCCGAGGTGCTGCAAGCAGATCCGGAACTAATGTCGTGCGCCTCTTCTGTTTACAGGGATGGCTCCGACTTAGAACTGGATTTCGACGACGACTTCACGGAAGTGGTCCCCGCCAGCAGGAAGCGACGCCGCGAGGTGACCCCGGAAGACCCGTTACCGGCCTCCACGGCCAATCGCTTTTCACCCCTAGTTGGCGAAAGCGAGGACGCCGTATTGCACGGAGGCCCCGTCAAGTGTAGCCAGCGAGTACCGCCAATTGTTCTTCATTCGAAGAGCCAGTGGTTGGAAATTTCGAGGGATTTCACACGGCGCGGTCTAGTCGTCACGAAGGCCAAAAACCTCCGCGACGGCATCACGATCACGCTGGCGACGGGGCGGGACTCCGAGGGGATCCGCGAAGTACTGGACGCCAGGAAGATCCCGTATCACTCCTTTCCGACGCCGTCAGAGAAGCCACTGAAGATCGTGCTCCGCGGTATCCCTGAGTAGCGTCGACGGTTGACGCGACATCTCCGGGGGATCGGCCCACTGCATCCGCGCACCGGGACCGTCCAGCTCCGCGAAACCGACAGCGCGCGGCTCCGACGAAGTCCACCGGTTCTCCCAACTGGCTGGACGCGCTAGGAGGATTCGACGTGGCCAACCTCTTCCGTGCTCTCAGGACCGTCGGTCAGCGGCTCTGCGCTGCCTCCGGCATCGCGGAAATGCTGACCGCCGTCGGCCGTTTCGTGCAGGACGGCTTGGCAGCGCTGCGTGCCTAGAAGATCAGCCAAACAACATCCAAGGCAACAACCCATCTTCAAGGTCGGCCAGCGCCATCAAATACCGAGCGACGCAGTTAGCGTTTCTAGCGCTGCGTTCGCATTCGGGAGGCCCGGGCGTTCCCCGGGCCGCCTGCTCTCACTAGGGTTTTTCCGAGGTTTCCCTTAGTGGTGAAGGCAAATGCCGGAGCAGTACTTTCCTCGGCACCTGTCCTCATCCCTACCCACATATCCTCCTCCCCCTACAACGACGACCAGGACCGACATCTCCGCCGCCAAGATCGATCACCGACGACCACCGACGCCGCCGCCGCCGCCGCCGCCGCCTAGCAGACCGTCACCGACATCAAAGACGAAGACGTACCGACATTCTCGACTGCCCTTCGCCCTTCACCTCACCTCTGCTGCCCCCTCAGCCACCAGCACTTCAGTCAACACCATTCCCGACGTTCAGCCACCCAGGAGCAGCAGCTGCGTCTGCCTACAGCCGCGTTCACCATCAACACCATCACCATTTCCATCGGGGCCGAAAAGGCGTATTGATGCCTGCAGTGGCCTCTGCTGCTGCTCCGCAGCATCAGGAAGAATTATGATGACGTGACATGACCACTTTATCCACGATTGACAGTCTGAATAGATTAAAGCATACTGGATTTTGAATAACACTTACAGTGTGAAATCTGCATTAGGGTGGAACTTAACCATACGGTGAAAATTAAACTTTTTTGTTCTGATGTGTAATAGTGAAATTTGTTTTCCTTTTTGGATGCCTAGACTACTAGTAAAAAACATTCGTTTTCCGATGCCGCACGAGCCTCGAAGTTTTACAGTTTAAATACAAAGTAACTAAAAGTAAAAAAGGCAACTCCTAACTCATATTTGCTTATATTAAGCAAATACTACCCAGAACTCACCATCCTCCCTTGCGTCCTTTGTTATATTAGATATTCAGCCTATGGAATTATAGTCCTTTCTAGTGCTAGACTTTGGCATAAAATTGTGAAACTTTTCC
This sequence comes from Ignelater luminosus, assembly GCA_011009095.1. Taxonomy (NCBI): domain Eukaryota; kingdom Metazoa; phylum Arthropoda; class Insecta; order Coleoptera; family Elateridae; genus Ignelater; species Ignelater luminosus. The sequence goes on from VTPC01090920.1 coordinate 54,867, forward strand.
AAGCTAAAACCATCTCTAGCTTTAGATCCAGACACGACACGACTGACATGGCTTTTGTGATAATCTTGACGCATCTTTCTATTGCCTGAGTATGACAAGGAAAACATGGAAAATCAGGTGTTTCTCCGGATTGTACCATTTTCTTCACTTCTTCGTCAGATAAGTCCGACAAGACAAGAGGTTCCGTCAGTTTTTAGAATGTTGAGAAATATCCCTAGTGAAAACAGAAGCTACAGATGATGGTATTTAATCTACATCACAAGATTTCTCTAATTGAAGCAACCTTTCTGAGAGCAGAATTGAAATCTGCTGCAAAGGTAACTATCGCGTTATCTTCTCTTCCCGAATGGAACTGACCGAGAATGGAAAAATGAATTTGACTGTTATTCTCAATCATTTTGTCTCAAACTAAGAACGGAAGAAAGTAATTTGAATAAAAGTGTCAGTAGGGCCGTAAACCTGATTTAGGTTTCATGCAAGAGATGTTGGAGGTGCATCCTTTGGATTCCTGAAATTATCAATCTGATAATTTTAAAACAGAAGTGCAGAGAGGTTACTTCTGATAAACTGCAATATTTATTCCAGCAATCTTCCAATAAATAATCTGAAAGATATAAAATATTCTAAGTAAAGAATATGAGAACTAAATACAAAATGAAAACCATAATTCTTGATGAAGTTTAAAACTTTATCCATTAATTGAAAAGAAGTTATGAAACAAATAGGTGTTAGAAAATTCCAGTTGTCCTTAATGTCGTTATTTTCTGCTACCGTCCGATCGACTATTTTATATTCTTATGGCTATAATTTTGAAATTATTGCAAGAATGTTTTGTTCTCTACACTAAAAATAAGAAGATTTGTTAATATCAGATTAAAAAAGTCAAACCCTAGTATTTGTAGATAAGATAGTCAAGTAGTCACTTTATTTTCAGACTTGATAACGGTTTTTAATCATAAATTGGAGAATCGTTCGTACTTCATAGCGTTTCTACACGACACGTTTGTTTTTCCTAGTGACAATTACTACCTTACCCACGAGATAAGAATTTATACATTTTAGTGAAGAAATTATTATGATTTGTATTCAAATGAAAAATTCCGTGCATTCACGAACTCCCTTCAATAACAAATTTGTTTGTCTCCAGGATATTTTAAGGATGACACACACGCACCTTATATCGAACGTTGTATATCACAATAAAGGGCCTGCACGAGGCAGAAATCCCTTTTT
>VTPC01090920.1:61235-79511 GCA_011009095.1 Ignelater luminosus
GGTTTCATGAATGCTAGGGTTTTCCTTTTCGGCATCGAAAAGTTTGATAAATTTTAGAAACCAATTGTTAAAGATTTTGGTCCATCCAGCGAGAATTATGAACTTAAGCGTTGCTGCTAACAGAAAGTTAAAATACAGGTTTCTTAATTCCTCCGTCCCTCCGAGCTCGTCAACAGCTTTTTAAAAATATGTAACTTTTGACCCATGCTTTGACTTGGAAAAATTTAAAATGGTGACCGTGCTTGAAGGTGAACAAAAAACATATGAAATTGTATTCGATTTTTGTATTTCATCTTTTACTTTTGAGTCTGGAGTTTAAAGTATTTTTACATACTTTTTAACGATTTGTGAATAAATCATTCTTCTTTCAGTGTTTTATTTTTTGGTGACTTTGGCAATCTCTTCGACTCATTTTATCTTGTATCGATAACATCAATACTGTTAGGATAATGTTGGAACAGTCACTGGAATATAGGTCACCATTACAGTTACTTTCAATAGACTGTAAACGAGCCTTTGACTCGATAAACCGTAAATACATCTGGACAACTTTAACCAGCAGCTATCTGTCCGCCCGCCAACACGTCGCGAGCCGGTGTCCCTCAAGGGTCCAACCTTTCCCCTCTTTTATTTATTTTTTACTGCCATGACATTCCCTCCCCGAAGAGCTTGAGATCCAGCTTTCGCATTTCGCGAACGATACCGCCCTCTGGGTGACACCTCGAAGCTTCGCCGAGGGACTGACAATTCTGGCAAACTAGGATACCTGGAGACTTGGTTTCGAAAGTGGAGGATCAGACTGAGCCTCTAGAAAACAGACCTCATCTTATTCCTCCACTCCAGCTACGCCCACACGGCTAGATTCGATCCCGATGGAACTGTGGGGCTCGCACCTCCAACTTTCGCCATGTCATGTACCTTTGCATCGCTTTCGCTTCCACGCTGAGATAGAGCGACGAGCTGAAGCACTGCCTGGACGTTGTCCAGCAGCACAGCAGCCTGCTCTCTAGACTGCGGCGACATTCCAGGCTGCCACCCCCAGATGTTACTTCACGCATACAAAACTATCATAAGACCCGTGATCGACTACCAAACCCAAACGAAAACCCAAACATCCGCCCTCTCCCATGATGAGACGTGCCAAGAACCTCTCCCCCGAGTTGATAGACATACTTCTTGACACCCCACTTATCTACAGATAAGTTTTTCCGTGGTTTCCCCCCAGTGGTCAAGGCGAACGCCGGAACAGAAATTTTCACGGACCAACCTCCGCATACAAACGCGCCGCGTCAGCCTCTCCTTCTCTGCTATCACAACACAGAGGGACTGCCGCTGCACCATGTGAAAGCCTACACTACTGCTGCTGCTACACCTACAACTACTACACTCACACAAATACAAACACATACACACGCACACACACGAAACACAGGACGAGCACGAGCTCAACCGGATTCTAAGTCGCATACTTCATACAATCTCTCTTTTTTCAAACGGCTGAAGAAGCTTCAGAAGGAGCATAAAACGACCTCCGGCCTTCGGCGGGAAATTAACCTTGATTGCTTAATTGCTTACTGGATAACCTTAAAAAACAAAGGCCTGCCATCAAAAATAATCCGTTTAGTAAAAGAAGGGTACAAAGAATACAGGAATAGGGTACTTCACAAGGGGCAAAGGTCAGAACCTCTCAGAACAAAAATGGAAGTCAAACAAGGATGCATACTGTCTTGATAGTACTGGATGTGATACTCTTTGAAACGATAAAGACAAAATCAAAGAAATTCTTTGGGGTCTAACAGATGTACTGGAAAACTTAGAGTACGCCCACGACGTTTGGCTAATATCATCACGGAATCCACAGGAAAAGAGATCAAGAGGTAGACCACGAGCAACGTGGAGAACTGTCTTAGAAGAAACGAAAAAAAGCGTTCCACAACTTAGACAAATCGCAAGGAACCAAAAAGGCTGGAAAGAATACACAGAGACAATATAAACATATTAATTTGGTATGTCAAGTATTTTTTTACCCTACACATGTCCCTTAAGGGAATAATGAGTCTCAATAATAATAATAATATCTTGTCGGCAACGGTTCTAGACCAATAGATTGTTACATTTGAAACTAGATGTAAATTTTTAGATAAGCGATTAGTGGCTTCTTGACTTAAGTAAGTGATACCCTTTAAGTAGATAACCAAATAGACTGCCTCGAATGCAACAGCGTCGGGCGGCGAAAAAACAAAAGGTTTCTAAGCTTGCTCGCCCAATAATTGATACAAATCCACTAGCAACCAATTATCTATAAAAGACGTTCTCAACACAATTGTAAGTAGTTCCTTGATCTCCAACTGCTACTGAATTCCAGTTTCCAGATAAGCATACAAATCGTACTTCCAGAAATATAATATACAAGATAGCCGCAGGAAAAAGTAAACTACTAGCAAATGGTTTCCGATCTTTCGAAACGTCATTCTCGTCCTCTAACTTGTACAATAACCGACCTGTTCTGTAACTCTAAAGCGATTATATTTGGGTTGGCTATTCTGATAATTCCTAATCAACCGTTGTCGAATCTGGCTTCATAGGCGATTTAACACTGAAACTCGATTAGGATTTCGGGTGCCGGAGTGCGAAGAGTTAACCTCTTTGTGCGGTACTCGTCACCAAAAAGATGCATGTCTCTACCAAAGTTAACCAGATAAGGAGCTTTGGCAGTTACTCCATGCTTAGCTGAGCACAAGCCAACGCAATAAGACTTACATCCCATTTTCAGTTTTCTTTCTTAATATAAGTAGAGATCAATGTCTTGACGACTCTGTTCACACGTTCAACATTGCTACACTAAGGATGGTAAAATGGTGTGAAGAACAATTTAGCCTTGTACTTCTCCAACAGTTTCGTAGACTCTCTACTCCGAAATTGGCGACCGTTATCGCTCTTAATAACCTAGGGTACGTCAAAGAGCAAGAAGATGTGCTTTTCCAAAAGTCTACAGATATTCACCGCCGTTACTCGTCGTAAAGGAAAGAAAAGACTGAATTTACTGACAAGTTCCGTCACAAGCGTAGAAGCGGTTCAATGAGATCAATACTAATGACCTGTCTGTTACGTTTCGGAACAAGAGCCTTACCATAAAGCGTGCTGGTAACTTCTGCTCAGGTTTGGTAACTTGACACACGACCTAATAGACTTGCTGATATCGCTCTGCATCGAGGCCCAATAATATAATCTAACAACCCTATGAAAAGTTTTATAAATGACGAGATGATAAGCGATGAGCTTGTCGTGACACTTTAAGAGGACTTGTTTACGATACTTCTTAAGGACAGAGTTTTCAAGAGTCTTCGGGTTCTCAAAGCTCTGGGTAATCAGACGAAACCTTTCTGTGTAATTTATTGTCGGAAATTTGCTAAAAAAGATAAGAAGGTGGCTGTTGAAAAACTTATCGTTTCATTTTTAGGCAACAATAATCTTTCGCCTGGACAACCTCAATGTGATTTGACTCTACCTGAAGAAGCAACGCATCAGAGACGACATGTTCTTTGCCCTTACAATGAACACTCTGATAATCAAACCGCTGAAGTCGTAGTGTAGTCTGTGGATTCTTCAGGTTATCTAACCAAGCTAAACTATAGTGGTCAGTCACCAGTAAACTTAGTACCCTTTAAGTAACACCGCCAAACATTCTTTCTCTGTAACAGAGTACTTACATACATTTCGATCGATTAAGGAATTGAGAAATGTAACAAAAGACATGCTCTCTACCATTATAGTGTTGTGACAGTAGTGGTCCAATTCCATAACCGGAAGCGTGTGTCCGAAGAATGAAATCATGGTCAAAGTAGGGTACACTCAGAATAGGGGCTGAAAACAAGACCTCTTGCCGAGTCATATTTCTCTGACCAAACGAACTTAGTTCCCTTTTACAAGAACTTTTTTAAAAGAGCAAGAGGCTCATAATACGACGGCACAAAACGTCTGACCAAGAAATCATACTGAGTACTCAGCTAACTTCGGTAGGGTTCGAGGAGAAGGTAGATTTGACATTAAGATTCACTACCTACCCTAGGTACTTCAACTAAGACCTGCAGGAATAATTATTTTCTTCATTAAGAGTGAGACAAGAGGTAGCGAGACGACTTAATACTCCTGTAGAATTTTTACAAGTTGGGATAACAAGAGACATAAGGTTCTAGTTCTGGTACAGTTAAAGCAGTATAAGAACGACTACTCTCCTCTAATTCTACCTGCCAAAAGCACTCTTAGTATCTGAGCTGCTAATATAGAGTCGTACTTAGAGAAGAAATGTACTGTGGAAGGGCGTAAACATCTTTTTTCGTAACCTTATTGAGTTTTCGAAAGTTAATGCAAAAACGCTACCTGCCATACTTAACCAACAAGACCAGCGAAGACCAAGCGTTTGTGGACCGTTCAACAATTTCTGCTTCCAACATTTTATCTAACTCTCTATCTATAAGACGTTGTCAATACGGAGACACGGGATAGTATTTTTGTTTAATTGAAGAACTATTTGCAATGATCCGATGTTTAATGACATTGGTGCATTCTAATTTCCCTGGAGAACACTGACGGGACTCGGCAAGGTTTATTAAGAAAAACAGTAGATTCAGCCTTAGAAAAATACCATTCTCCCGCTCTGAGATTCGGAATAATTTGCATTTTGACCCAAAAGCCAACTCCTTTTTTTCACGATGCAATTGTCCATAGTTAGCAAGGAAAATGTACTTAAATTAGGTTGGTACAAAGCTTTTATTATAATTTCAAACTTGTAGACCTTTTGATTTTGTTAAGTACATTATCTAAATTATCACTGGATTTAAAATTTGGTCTTCACAATCATTTATATAAACTTAACACTGTTAATTTTCCGGCATTTTTATTTAAATCGTTTTTTGTTTAAGAAACTAGACGATTCTGAAGTCTACATTTCAATGATTCTCTCAGACATTTTTCGTTATTCAATGTAAAGATTTTAAATTTATCACATAATTATCTAAAAGTCTCAATTTGAATTGAAACAGCATAGAAAGATTAGAAACACCGATTGTATCTTTGAATTAACTTTGTAGTTTAAGTCGACCCTGTGCTTGAATTCCTCCGAATAATCGACATACACGATCTGTCACTTATTGTGTTGTTGCATTCTAGTTCAAGTTTGTGTTGTGTATCATATTTGGCTTACACTTTTGACAACTCTGTGGTGAGCAACAAGAATTTTTTGTAATTGTTATAATTGTACCTACATACAGTAAATGGATTGTTAATTAAACAAAGTAAATTCCACAAGTTCAATTGTGTACTTACTAGTTACTTAACTAATAAGAAGTTCGATAACTTTAAATAAATTATTCCAAATCAGTTTTCTGTAGTTTTAGAATCTGTGAGATTTTACTTGTTTACACAATTTCGAAATTTTGGCAAAATAACTAAATTTCTTCAGCTTCACTGAGTTGAAAGTTTTTCTTTTCTTTCTCATGCAATAGAGTAAGTACTTCATCATAGGTTATGTGGTGAATCCAGAGAATCTTTTGTATTTTTCGGAAATTCTACATTTTAAAAGCTTTCGAGTTTTTTTGCTTTGTCCCAAGAAAAGTGCGTGCTACAGCAGTTCACAAAATGCAGTAAAGTTGAAAAAGTATTGTATCGGAGCACTCGAGTTCTTATCGTGATACATAGTTTACTATTACAGAAAATGTTTTTCATTTTATTAAAAATTCTACAAGTTATTGCCGTGCAAGGTTTTATTTCTGGTACGAGAACTTGCCGTCAACTCAAAATTAGCGTACCTTAGTCAGCTCGGGGTGTGAAAGACAAGCAGCTTAAACGATAGTAGCCAATCGTCGTTTTAAACTTAGAAAGAAAAGTAGGGAAATAGATCAAATCAATGAGCGCCGATGACGGTAGGTCAGTCCTTATAACGCTGGTTCCGTCACAAACCATTAGAAAAGACCTTGGTATATTTCTAAGATCAATAGGTATTTTTGCTTACATTAACACACATTTCATTATTTACACTAACTACACTAACCAGCGACTGTTTTTGTAGGGTACGATTACCAGCATGGATTGCCCCAACCTAGTGAAACAACAATAACAGATTGGGCAATTAAAGTGAAATCAATGCATCTTCTTCGAAACTTACAATTTTAAAACCGTCTCTCTAAAGACGTGTACTCTCGTAGACTATCTTTGCGTAATTTCTGTCGAGATTCTACTTTAAAATGGTAAGAACTGAAAGCTTCCAGGAGACAGGAGAATTATATAACAGCTTCAACAGGTTTTGCTGCGGCCAATTCCAAGCAAAACTAATTTGTACTCTCTATAGGTATTAAAGTGGTGGATGTGGCACAGAAATATTACCACGCGGCTTTGAGATTTGACTTGATAATCTGTATAAATCTGACGCTTTGCTGCAAGGTTGGGATTTATAAAACCCTAACACTCTTCTCTTGAACCATAGGAACACCAGAAGACATTACTGGAAGTCGAATTGGATAATCATAACGTTGTTGTTTTAACATTTACATAGTTTCATGCATGTTATTCAGTCAGCAAGAGTGTGCAATCGCTTCAGAGTGCTAGCTGTATTAACATGCTCATACATTCGAGAAATATTCTTGGCATTAGCATCTGGCTCGATATGTAGCTTTTCTTTCGTTTTATCATATTTTGTTGCAATCGTCCAATGTTTTTTGAGAATTTATTAGTTCAATAAGTATATAGATTATCTGATTAATTTGCTATTTTACTGTAATTATTACCTTAGATTCGGTGTTGTGATAAAATTCCTGCATTACGACTATTAGCTTTATTGTACCATTTAGATTGTAACTTTTGCAACTACGTTGTCTTCCAGCGTATACTTATCCAGATACACTTAACGCTGTAGTTTTTCTATTGTTGCCTTCCACGGCTAAAGTCGACTAGTTTAGAAAGTGACTGGTGCATAAGTTGCATAAAGACAAATAAATAAACGCAATATAAAAAGAAAATTCTACAAACAAATTTATTTGCAAAGTCACTCTTCTTTTTAAACTTTACTGCAATTTACTGTTAGTTTGTTTATGTTATTTTTATTTCCTCTGTTTGGAAGTTACCTTTATACTCGCATGCATACTAGCAGTCCAAACAACCCTAGCCGAGAGTAAGTATCTTGGGAGTAGTAAGTACCCTGGTAAACCGTAAGGTTACAAGGTGTCCTATCCTCTCCGTCCACTCTATACCTATCTCTGTCCTACTGCCTAGCTTGTGGTTTGACTGCCGGGGATGGAATTCGAGCCGGTCCGTCGCCGCTGGATAGCTCGATACTATTACTTTCCAACTTATACAATATATTTACTCAATAAACTCTAAATGATATCAGACCGGTATGTCTAAATCTAAACTTTAAAATTAAAAATCTTGCAGTATTTAAACTTTTGAAGCTTCTAGAAGATTTCGTTTTCCTTTATACTAGTTATACAGGTCGTGATTGCAAGAGTACAATTTTCAGAAAGTGTAAACAGCCACTTTATTGTTTTAACCCGGTAAGATTCTTTAAATATTAAAAAAATCAAAATAAATTAAAGATTTAGATTAGCAACAGTGCAGAAATTTCAAGTGAAATACAAAATATTCAGGGAAATTCTAAAATTGCTATAAAGTCTAATTAAAGTTAAAATTAATTTTTTGATTCAGATATTAGGAACCAAAGACTACTCTGCTTTATTTTTCTGTATCTGTTATCTATCATATACCTTCCTCATTCGATATACCTAGTGTGGGCATACTTTATAGTGACATACATGTTATGTGAATTGGGGTTTCTTTCTGTTCATCATTATTCATTAGCATTACACTCATCTGGTTCTTGTTACTATGTAGTTAATATTCCTATCAGTCAGACCCTTACGTCTTGTTTATGTTTTCTGAGTAGATCATCTGCCTCTTTCGTTGAAGGACCTTTTAGGAACATTTTAGGTAGCCTTCGTCCTGGAATCTTCTCTCAGTGGTATAAGTACAGAAGGCCCTTTCGTCCCATCCTTCGCCAGGCAGTTAGCTTCTTGGTTTTCTGTTACATCAGCGTGTCCAGGTATGCATCTTAGGTTGCCTCCATCCTGCAATCTCCTCTCAAGGGTAAGTACAAAACGCTCTTTCGTCTCATCCTTTGTCAGGCAGTCAGCTTCTTGGTTTTCTGTTACATCAGCGTGTCCAAATATGCATGCATATTACTTCTACTCCATTATTTATCCCAAAGTTACTTTAACCTGTAAAAAAGTGAAACATGACATTTTATCGAGTTAAACATGTTGATTAGTTACATCCCAATGGTAAATTCGAATTTAACAACCTTGTATCCACAACAGGTATTACAAGAGTGTAGGATATTACTGCCACTGCTATTTAGTTTTCTCTATATTATGTCTGATTTTAAAACGACTTCTTTCATGCAAAAACAAAATTCAAATGTTCTTTCTTATAATACCCACTAAAGCAGTAAAAATAAAAGCAAATAAAACATCTTTAAATTAAGATTCGAAGCGTTTGTATTGATTTAAAGGAAAATTTAAAAGACGATAATTAATTATATCGTTCTATTTGTAAGTTTGTTTGTCACGAAATAAAGAAAAATGCTGCTTTCTAAAAGCACGATTTCTGATTTAGTTTACAAACAAGTTTCTTAATTAAATGTAAGCAAATCTTGTTTTGAAGTTTCTTTACTTCTTGCCTAATAAGAAAAAAAGGCTTCCTTTAACTAAAACAGCGAAGATTATTACAGAATATTTACGAAATAATTCTCTTAGACAAAAGCTACATTAATCAACTATAATGGAAGGTTTTTTCATTACTAACTACATACATTTTTGTAAAAAAGAGGATTCTTTAGTAAAATTATTTTTAAAATTATAGAAGATGAATTTTAAGAATGTTCTCAGACTTTAAAGGCATATTCTAGAAATTATAAGGCCCAAACGAGTACCTAGAGAAGAATTCGAACAATCGGAAACATTCGCGAGTAACAAAAGTTTTCCAAGTCTTAGACATTAATGTCCGGGGAGAGTCACTTCTGGAGTGTTTAGCAACCATCGATCTGAATATCCTAAACAGAGGTACGGAGCCGACTTGTCATCTACATCCAACATTAAGTTCTTAAGATGACGGTAGTCTCTAGGAATATCGTAGCAAAAGTATCACACCGGTGATATAAAATAATATCAGACAAGATTCAGGGGAGTTTTATAGCAGTAGATTAGGTGAAATATCTCACTAATCTAGCACGCCACAAGGGACAATCACAAGAAACGATACTTTTTAGAGTAAGTAGTGGAAGCAGAGGAAGCAGTCAATATCTTAACAGCTCATTTAAGGCGATTTGGGCTTGCAAGGCCCGATGGTAGAACGATCTAAGTAGAGAATCCAAACAAGCTTAAACAGCGTCGTTAAGAGTAAAACTCAGGCTTCCTAGGAGAATTATCTAGCAGCAACAAGAAGCTTTGGAACAGCAAATTAAAGCACAGCAACAGAGCTAGCTGACGAAACTTCTATAACGATATCAACAGTCTACTTTCCGGGAGACAGCAGAATCCAAATTTCATTCTGGTTGAACCTCCAGATTCTGCTGCTGTGAAGTGGCAGTTTATCAAGATTTTAGTATCGAACAAAGCTATCTTATGGGTTGTAAACGAGTTCAGCTTCTTTAAATCATTTGAACCAGATGGAACGTTTCCAGGATTGCTTCAGAGAGGCTTTGATGTCCTTCTACCTCAGATAAGAAGGATGTATATGGCCAGCCTGGCAGCCTGTAGTTCAGCTAAAATGGTCTTTATCTCATCACTTCTTTTTAAATCTTTAAAAGAAATTGTTGATAGGTATCTGTTGAAAAAAGTTTTAAACATCTATTCCTTCCACACAAATTGCTTTTTGGAAGGAAGATCGATGTAGTACACAAACTTGAGATAGCCCTACAATACGAGAAAGTCGTTTTCGCAATGTTTTTTGACATTGAAGGAGCTTCTGGTTAGCTGAGTGAATTTGCACTGAAAGTCCAAAGTAGAAATCGAAGACATCGAGACTGCTTATTACTGCATGCATGGTGATTGATAATGAATAATCTTTTAGTACGCTTAACGACGAACGTTTTCTATGCAGAGCCATACGCAGACAACGGGTTAGTGCTAGTCACCGGTCGCTTTCTCGACCATGTCTGCGTTAAATTCAAGTAGCCTGTAGAATCGTAGAAAGATGGTGTGATGACAAAGGTCTCTTGGTTGATATTTGGTCTTCACAAATAGAAAGAAAACAATATGTTTGAGAAAACCTATGTTGTACAGTAGATCTCTAACTCTGGCGAAATGAAGGACTTGAAAATTAAAGTAGAATTCTCATATCGACAAGATTGTAACTACGTTGACAACAATACTCGGGCAGTTGCGCTGAGCGGTAGGTAAGTGCTGGGGAATTAATCCCCAGATATATTCCTGGCTCTGCAAGTCAATTATCAGACTACGAGTACAATACGGCTTAATGGTCTGGTAGCCTAGCGTAGAATGCATTACCATTGCCCAAAAGCAAGTTTTAACGCTTGGCCTGTCCCGCGCGATGAAGACAATCACTACAGATGCACTACCAACTTGGATGAGGAAGGAGGCCATGGCGGCTTACCTCAGAATGTAACATGCATGATTATTGTTTGATAGAGGAATTAATATCGGCCCCACCGAAACAGCCCAGTTGGTGATAAAGGAGGATCCACTTACAGGGGGACGATTGATTAAGACTGCAATGAAAGTACCCTCTCACACTATCCCGAACCAAAAAACAGCAGGGAAGCGGACAGGTCAACTTCCAGCAGGACTAGCCGGTTTTCTCACGTATAGATGTCAAGCCATCTGTGGTAGCATGCATTTATCTAAAAGACCCAAGCGTGCAAAATAGCTTTGTTGTGGGAAAGCAAGAAATTTATACCCACTATAGCTGTCAGGCAGCACTGAAAACAGTCTGTGTAGCCAGGACAAGACACTTTCGTGTGCAGAAGTCTGCAGATGCTGTGGCAGAACTTTCACAACATAAGAGGTTAATCTCATCTAAGTTTCCAGGCAACGAGGAAGTAAACTAACTTACCAGAGCTAATGCCAAAAATGCGGTCTTTGGTAGCAGGCATTTATATAAGACACTAGCGTGCAAAAGAGTTTTGATGTAGGAAAGCAAGAAATTTATATCCGCTATAGCTGTCAGGCAGCACTGAAAACAGTCTATGCAGCCAAAACAAGACACTTTTGTGTGCAGAAGTCTGCAGATGCTGCAGCAGAGCTTCTACAACATAAGAGGTTAATCTCATCTAAGTTTTCAGGCAACGAGGAAGCAAACAAACCTATCAGAGCTGATGCCAAAGATGCCTGCTTGGAACTGGAACTCTTTTTGGGAATATCAAGGAAATAGATCTCATCAGCCTTAAATTCATAGTGTTATGAAAGGATATGGTTTAAGACTTTTCAGGTCGTTGCCCTAGATGAGTACTGAACCAATATTCTCATTTCTGCCCGTCTGCCACTCTTCCATCATCCATCCCCTTTTTCATCTTTTCCTGCGTGCGAGCTGCGGGGGTTGTAGTCTTGAGAACAACCGTTATTATGATCCATTTATCCACACTCCTACCTAATAATCTACTCACTACCAACTAAATCCACAAATTATCCATCAATAACTACTACACCAATAGCGGCTTTTTTTCCATTTAATTCCTGGCACCACCGTCAACATCGCCGGCTACAAGCAACTACAAACACCATCGTTAACAACAGCCTCATTTTAAAAATTTTACAGCAGATTTTAAGTACTTGCAGTTACCTTATAAGGACACACTACTTCTGAACACTTTCAAACCAGCAGCAATAAAGTGTCCACCAACAAATTTTAATTTATAAAATAGTGGCATTGTCTGATTTTGCGATTTTTATTTTATCAATACTTTTAGAGCCACAGCTGTATGATACTGTATGTATGTCTGTTCACATCTGCGATCTATTTATCACAATAATAATTTATAAAAACGTTAAATGAAAGTTTTCAGGTAATTGTAAGTTCAGAGTAGTAAAAAATACTGTTTCAAAATGGCTAGGGGTTGTATCGTGGACATTGGTATGATTAATGATATAAACCTGGTAACATTTATTATTTCGTGTACTTTAGCAAAACCGTTGGTTACTGTTACATAATCCACCACTAATCACGTTTATTTAGTCACGATTAATTTATCTGTGCGCCACCTGCGGTTCGTTACACACCCATAAGTTTTACTTTTTGGTTGTTTAATTTGATTTTTCCACTTAATTAATTTGAATTTCTCTGCTCTTTCTCCTACACGCATAAAATATAAATAAATCTCTGGGGCTATTCTGTATGTATACTTAAGATAAAAACGAAACTGAAAAGCAAATAAAAACTTTTAAAACCAATATGATTGGTTCGATGTTAAAATTCTTGTTTTGTATTTTCTCAAAAGAAATTGATGTAAAATGACAAAAACAATGTGACATTTTCAAAAGGTTCACTTCTACTTAATTGCTCTTTGTTAACCTTTAGTACAGTTACCCAACAAAAGAAATGTTTTTCTTTTAACTTTAGAATCTTCTTTTTCTTATATTTTTCAGGTTTTTGAAATGCTTGTAACGTAGAATTTTCACGACGTCTTGTACATATAAATCGACGCGACGGCGGGGATCTTTCACACATCCCCGATAATTTGTTAAACAACCTTTTAAATTCATATTTACAATACTTTCAGACATTTCTAATCTTTTTGTTTATTTTATTCGATCGATTTTAGTTTCCTTTTTAAGTAAAAAGAAGGTAAAAAGAAAAAGGTTATCTATCCTCAAATATCATTGATTAAATTGTATCAGAGTTTAGTCACAAAGAAGCGATAACGTTCGCAAGGTCTTTTGTCGAAGAAAGAATACAAAATATGAGCAAAGGCATTGGTCAATATCAGGAAAATGTCGGGAGTGCTTTGGGTTATAGTTCCAATATCACGATATTACCTGCCATAAAAAACAGAAGTTAGAAATGGCCGAGGCTGCGTGGCGTTTCTCGAACAGGTATACCGTAAAATGTCAAAACGGTGATGGAAATCGGGTGGTATGACATTCCGCTAAAAGCATTTCCGGATCAGCGACCGACTTTAACGTTGTGGATGGAAACAGCCAGTCGATATGACTGCTATTCAATTTCCTCGAATATAAATTTTGCTATGTCATGTAGAAATGATAGACTGTTTGCTATACACATGCGTAAACATATAATTGTTTGTTAGACCTTTTTGTTTCGTTTTCTCCGTTCGAATAGAAAAACGTTCTAATTTTTTTCTTTTTAAGATATTGTATCAATTTGTTGCGTCTGTGCTTTATTTCAACGAAGAAAAAACTTGACAAACATGCTTTTGTTTTGCTTTAGTAAATTCTAGTTTTTTAATGCGAAATAAAACTCCGGTGTTAGATGCTTTTTGCTATATTACTTTAACTTATTGAACCATCCAGCTTCTGGGAATTTATTATTAAAACTTTTTTCTAGTTGTTGCGTCCATCTAGAATTCTTTAACCTTTAACGTTCCTAGATTAAAGTTTTTATACAACAGTATAATATTAAAGATTTTTCATTGTATTAAAATGTAAATATTTGGTCATGAGAAAAAATTAAAAGAAAAAAATTATTAACATTTCTAAACCTTATTTTGTTTGCAGCTTCAGCATAAAAGCTTTTTTTAATTCCCAGATCATATTCTCAAACAATTCAGTTAATTCACATAAATAAATGAAGTACTATTGTCAGAATCGCATTAGGTCTTGGAATTCTAAGATGAAAAGCTTAGTACTGTACAAGTTAGTATAAAGAATAAAAAATTAAATCTATAGTGGTCTGTAAAAGGCTAATACACATTAGCATTTTTGTATTCATAGATTCATAAAGCAAAGGATTTTGTTTAAAATCTTCTTATAGTAATAAAGTCTAATTTGTTCCATGTAATTGTATGTACTATACAATCCGTATTTGAGAAATTAGTGTGAATGGTGGTTTAGTTTGACATTCTATGGCCGGGTTGCACAAAGCTTTGTTAAATGCTTGAACGATTGATCAACCACTTGATCAATTGATTAACCAATCAGAAGTAGTGAAATATTCAGACTTATCCAATCAGATCGGCTAATTAACTGATCAACTTGATCAATGATCAAATTATTTTTGTGCAACCGAGCGTATGTTTAATAATGTTTTAACACATCGTTATGATCTAGAATCCTGGAAGAAACTTCCCTTATCTATCTGTCAACATCCGTTCTTTAAGGCAAGTCAGTTAGTCAGTTGGCGGTAAAATCCGGAAGGCTCTGTGTGATATCGTGGCTACGCGTCGTGACATTGGTGTCTACTACAAGATAAAGTCCTCGAGAGCTCTTCAAGTTATTAGTCGCGACCACATTATGTTAACGATCTTTAGGAAGTGAGCAAGTAAAGTGCAAAACCATTTTGGTATGATGCAACGTATGTATCAAATCATTCGAAAGTAGCTCTTCTAGTTGGGTTTTTGAATGTGCAAATTTTTTTCTTTCAGAAATATATCGTGTCTATTATCTTTGTGAATTATCTCGAGGGCATAGTTCTACATATTTCTATTTTAGATTTGTTTTTATCCAAGTCACTACATCCTATTTGAACTATAGCTTGTTGATACAAAACAGAAAACACTATTTTTATCTCGATGACGACCTCAAAACCTTCTACCTCAAATAAAGTTGATAATATCCAGATAAGTCCAAGCAGAGTTATTGTTCTTGCAACTTCATTTCTCAGAAATCCTGCAAGCTGCCTTCATTATAATGCAAACATTAAAAGTTTAAAAGAAAGTGTGTTACGTCCACATCTTTGATGTAACGTACCTAATCACAAGGTACCACAAATAAGATGACACATACCTAGATAGATTCTGTGTACCTTTTTCTGACTTTTTGTTTAATGTCCACATCATAATGAAAGACGTCATAATAATAACGCTGCAATCAATTATTATTGAAATCCATCTCAAAAGTTCAATTGAGGAATAAAAGAAGAATTCAATTCACCGCAGACAATTGCAATTTTGTACATATATTTTTACTCATCACCTCAAGAGACTAATTTCTTCATGATCGTTTAAAAAAAGAAACCGTTACCTTGAGAAACAACCACACAATAGATTTGGCCCAATCGCAGATAGCTGTAAGAGAGAGTACCACGTCCACAACAAACAAAAACCTACATTGGACTCCCACAGGATCTAGGTTTATAGTTCAAGTAGAGCAAGCTGATTACTGACCTTAATAAATCGCAGCAATAACATACCGCAGCAACAAAATTCCCTGTTCAGAGAGGCACGAATCCGTCTCAAGGGTTACATTTCTTCTTTTTCTTCTTCCTAGCCCACGGTCGTCCATTGTTGGACATAGGCCTCTTTTATTTCTTGCCATCTATCTCTGTTTTGTGCAATACGTTTCCATTCTAGTCCAGTTACTCTTTCGAAATCGTCGCCTCATCGCATATGGGGCCGATCTCTTGTTCTATGTTTGAGAAACGGTCTCTAGTGTTGTATTACTGTGCTCTATCGTTGATCTTTTTGTCATATTGTTTTGCTTCTCGTTTTATCGGCCAATCTTATACCTTACATCAATCATATGCGAGTTCCAGTTTCTTGACGTCATTGCCTTCTATCATTCCAGTCTCCATCCCGTAGTTCTATCGCTGAGCTTGTTCTTGTTATCCTTTCTTCATCCATGTGTTTTTTGGTCTTCCTCTTTTCTTATTTCTAGGTGGTTTCCATTTCATTGCTAATTTTGGTATTCTTTCAGCTTGTATTTTTGTGGCCATACCAGATAAGTTGTTTGATTTGTATTTCGACGATTACAGTTTTCTAGCGATTTGTGATTCTTCTTGTCTCTTCGTTTGTTATTCTTTCTAATCTTGACTTTCTTGCTGATCTTTTAAAGGCATTCATCTTAGTTGCTAGTAGTTTTCTTTCCATATTCGTGCTGATCTGCTATACTTCAGATCCATAGGTAAGTGTGCTCTTGATGATGGTGTTATAGATTTTCATCTTGGTTTTTATTGTAATATTTTTTGCCATAGAATAGAGTTTAGAGCGCCAATTATCTTCTTAGTATTGTTGATTGATTGATTGATCATTTTTCCACTTCTGCCAGTGTCTGTAAACTGTGTTTGTGTGTGAATTCAGTGCTGCTTTTTATTGCCTCTGTGTTTTCATTTCCTACTACAGGGACATCATCAAAAGGAGGAAGTCACGTGACCACGAAATTTACTGTTGGTTAGGCAATACATCTTGCACTGTTGGCAGCTCTGTTGTAATAAAGAATTATGTAGTTTTCCAGTGGCGTAGTATTGGATATATGATGAAACTACTTAGAAACTTAAATATTTAAAGATAATTATATATAAAATTGGAAAATTAAAAAATGACAATATATTGAAGATATTTTTAAAAACAAGAATTAGATAAGGCCCAAACAATGCTGATGTAGCTGTTCAACAAGAGCTTTTTAGTTATTTTTTCAATTTTATTAAATTTAACTGTTCACTATGAAAGATTTTTCATAAAAAGATAATTATGCAGATAGGGTAAACGCACCAATACTTGGTCATTTAAAGAATATTTGAAGTTCAAACTCATTTAAATTTAAAACTAAATATTTAATAATGATTTTTTTTTGTATAGTTATTCATGCATAAATGATATACATACTCAATCATTAAGAATCATTAAATGTTTAATTTTATATTTTAAAAAACCATTTATCAAAATCGGCACTTTGGCAGCCGTCTTAACACAATCGTGTTCTGGGAATTATTAAAGATTAATAATTGACGTGTAATTTTTATTTTCGGAAATTAATGTAACATAATACTTAGAACTAGGTATGCTAGATAACAGAACTAAAAATCGCAATTATTTCAGCTGCCATAATTTATTTATAAGAAAATAATTCATTAGGTAGCAGGTTACTAGAATTTAATTAAAAATAATGGCTTACATTTATCCTAAATTTTACAATTTCATTTAGTTATTTTACATTTTATTGCAATTTATCTACAAATTACATAAATGGTTCGATATGGCCACCCTGTTTCTCTAAACATAACCGAACTCTATTTTTGATACTATTGAAAACCGAAACTAAGGTTTCTGGTGATATATTATTAATTTCATTTTGTATGGCCTCTTTTAATTCGTCAATATTCTGTGGACGGTGCCTGTAAACATTATTCTTCAAATGCCCAAATAGAAAAAAATCTAATGGTGTGAGATCGGGAGACCGAGGGGGCCATCGTCCACAACTAATCACTCGGTCATCAAAGAACTCTTCCAAACAACGAATAGTGGTGCGTGCCGAATGTGCTGATGCACCATCTTGCTGGAAGTAGCACTCTTGGATTTCATCATCCAGTAGTTGTCCGATAAAAGGTGTTAAAATATTATCTCGGTATCTTTCTCCACTGATTGTGTCATTAAAAAACAATGGACAATAGATCCTGCGTCTTGACATCACAACCCATACACCAACCTTCTGGAGATGCAAACTCGTTTCTTCATAATTGTGGGGATTCTCTGTGGCTCAGGTTCTGTAATTTTGGCTGTTCACATAGCCCGACAAATGAAACCATGCTTCATCTCACATAAATGTAATATTTAATATGTCATCGTTGTTCAAGTGTTGCATAAACCACTGACAGTATTGAACTCGTAATTGATGATGACGAACGAAGCAAAACATATTTCAGTGGCTAAGCGTTTAATGGATTTATGGGGACTACGATTCATTCGCATCTGTATGTCCTCGAGAACTTCATCAGTTAATACGGTTGGTCTACCAGATGATTTGCCTTTGCAGATGCAATGTTTTTCTTCAAACCGCATAAGTATATCATGCCTACGACGTACAAATGCATCGTAGTGAACTTGCACTTCAGGAAAAGTTTGTTCAAATTGTTGGATACAAGATTGTAATGAATAGGTCCATGAATCATCTGCATTCTGTGTTCCACTTCGATAGTGAGCTATTAAAATAAATTTATCTTGTTCGCTTGTAAAAGGCATCGCAAAGACGTAACCTTCCAAACTGAAATAATTATGTAGTTTTAAAATTTATTATCACACTTTGAATGCGTTAAATCTAACTTACCTCGATTAACTCACAAAAAACAGATTTAGTCTTGAAAAAGACTGATTTTTAAATA
>VTPC01090920.1:79554-103199 GCA_011009095.1 Ignelater luminosus
TATCCAACGTTGAAAGGTAAAATTTCGCGTCACTTTTAAATTAGTAGTCACGTGGCTTCCTCCTATTGATGATGTCCCTGTACTATATCTTTATGGTTATTTCCTATACACATATACTGGGTGTCCCAAAATTCACACAAAAAGTAATTTTGATAGAAAATACAGGTTTATAATTAAAAATTGTAAACTCATAAAGTTAGGGCTACGTATGGAATAGCATATCGGATCGGTTTTGCTGGCACATACGAACTCTTTTGTCGAAATTTTCCATGACGTTGTTGCATAAATGTGGCTGAATTTCGTTGACACAGCACTCAATTTCCTCCTTCAAGGCGTGGGTGGTTGTGGGCTTGTTGGCATAAACCTTAGACTTCAAAAAACCCCAAAGAAAAAAATCCAATGGCGTTAAATCACATGATCTGGGCGGCCAATTCTGATCACCAAAACGGGAAATTACACGACCAGGAAATGATTCATGCAGTAATTGAATTGTGTCTCTGGCTGTATGGCATGTGGCACCGTCTTGTTGAAACCACATGTCGTCCACATCCATATTATGCAATTTAGGCTTTAGACTTTTCTAATTATATATTCCACGTCTTCAAAACCACTTGGTCATCTGCATAATGTACTGTGTATAGTGTTCAGTTTTCCATTGGTATTCCCATACCTGCACATTTTTTTCCAGGTCTCGAGCTTAGCATCTAAGTATATTATATCAAATAAAACAGGAGAAAGGGTACATCCTTGGCGTAGTCCTCTACTAATAATGAAGCTTGATGCTAAATTGGTACCAATTTTATTTGGGCCAAAGCGTTTCTGTACATTGATGTAATGGTTTTCATTAGAGTCATATTCAAAGGAGAATTGTCTAATACTTTGAATAGTTTTCTTATTGGGATGTTATCATATGCTTTAGTGAGATCGATAAATACTATATGTACTTCTCCGTCTACAGCTACAAAATCTGTTGCTTGTGTTAAGCAGAATTCGTTATTAATTGTTGATCGTCCCGCTCTGAAAACAGCTTGTTATTCTGTCTGGTACATAAGATAGTCATTTTGTATCAATTTTGTAAGAATTCTTTCATATACCTAATCTGTCAAAAGTGCCATTTACCGATAGTCCTCTATAGTTCTCGCATTTGCTTTTCGGTCCCTTTTTATGTATGAGGGTTTATTAATCGCTCATTGTCTTAATGATTTTGTTGAGTTTATTCGTACCATTGTTTACTAATTCATTAGGTATTTCCCATGCTCCTGCTGCTCTTCTGTTCTTAAGTTTTGATATTGTGATTTGTAGCGTGCTCTCGCTAATTATCATTCTCTTCCTCTCTACTACAATTAGGGTATCATCTGGTATCATTTTAGATTTTCCGCGGTCTTCGTTGAGAGTTCTAGCAAAATAGTTCTTTCATTCTTTGGTTGGAATTATTTCAATTTGTGTTTTTTGATTCCCTGCTCTCCTAACAGAGTTTATAAATTTCCTTGATTCCGTGGATCTCCTTCCGCCAATATATTTCTCTAATTCTTCGCATCTTTTTTCCCATTATTTGTTCTTTTCTTCTAAGGCCTTTCTTTAAAATTTCGCTCTTTCTTGTTTGTATTTGATTTCATCTTCAAGATCCTTTGTTTTCAATCATTTTTCGTATACTATCTGTTTTCTCTTTTTTATCTTTTCTAGTTCTTCCGACCACCAGAAATTTGTGTTTTTTTTTCTTGTGTTTCTCCTCTCCCAATGCTTCATAGGCAGTGTTATGTATTGCTTCTTTTATGTGTTCATAGATGGTTGAGTTATCATATGCTATGATATTTTCGTTCAATTTTTCGTCCAGTTTTGGTTGGTATTCTTTCTTCATTGTATAGTTCTGTTAGTTTATATTTTATGTTGTTTCCTTTCCTTCTATCTTATTTTTATATGGTAGGGTGATTTTTGTTTTGACTAAATAATGATCGCTTCCACACTCCGGTCCGCTTTTGACTTTCACATCAAATAGTTTCATGTTCGTCTGCTGTTTTATTATTAGATAGTCAATGATAGAGTTTAGCTTTCTTGTTTCTTCCTGTTAGGTGTATTTGTGAATGTCTTTGTGTCAAAAATATCCATTCATTATCTGGAATACTTGATGTTCACATATAGTGATTAATCGTTTTCTCTACTTTCTCCGTATTTTCTAACCATTGGATCATTATTCATTATATTTGCTGAGTATGCTAGCGTTTAAGTCGCCAATTAAGATTACTTCTCTAGTTTTCCCTATTTCTCTTATTGTTTGTGTTAGCACTTCTGGTTATTGGTCATTTGAGTTGATGTCTTCATCGTCATTGGGGGCATATGTTCCTATGATAGTAAGATGGTATCCGAGATAAGTAATTAATATTGACAGTCAAAAGTCTTTCATTAATAGTTGTCCTGTCTGTTATGTATTTTCTGAGTTTTTTATGGATTATATGGATACACCTCTATTCGTCCGTCGTTTCTTTGGAACACCACTAAATTTGTGTATATAATCTTGTACTTGTTCTATTCTGGTGCCCTTCTTTTTGGTTTCACTTAAGTTCTCTGATAACCTCCTCCACTTTACCTCTATTTCCCCGAATGTTCCAAGTGCTAATTATCATTGTTCGTCAGAGTCATCTTCTATCTGGTCCATCCACATTCCGAGACTTGGCGTTTCTGTTTTTTGCATTTATGGTTATTACGGGTGATGGGTCGCAAGCCCATCGACCCAACCCCCCTCCTTTATCCGGGCTTCAGACCGGCAGCGACGTATAGTAACTACTCAATGCACCTTAAACAGCGGGACCACAATACTTTCGTTCTACCTTTGAGGATTTCTCTTTCATCCAAACACTCATTGAACAAGGTTTAAACCGTTGGCAATATTACTTGCTTTCCTTCCTTCAGTAGTTCGACAAGAATACCATCTGGGCCTGGAGTCTGGTTATTTTTTATTATATCTCTCAAGACGGTTTCGATTTCTTCTATACTATCTGGTACTTTTTCAGACCCGACGTTTTCTATTTTTTTCTTTAGGTTTTCTGGTGCTAGATCATTTGAACTGTTTTTGTAGGTATCGTGGTCTTTATAGTTTTATATAGCTTACTGGAGTTTTCTACTAGATATGTTATTTTAAGTTTGTGGTTCTCTTCATTCCCTTGTTCATTTTTGATTTTTATTATTTTTGGGATACTTATGTAGTATTGATTTTAGACATTTTAAGCCTCGGTTTCTCTCTATGACTTTTTCAACTAGAGTTTCTTTTTTTCTTATATCTTCTTTAGGTTTTTTCTTGATTGTTTTATTTAGTTCTATATATTTCACGCTAGTGTGCTTTCCTTTTCCTATTAGTATTCTTCGTTGTTTTATTAACTTCTGCGTGTTTTCATCCATCTGGTCTTCTCTATGTTTGATCTCTTTAGATTTTTACATTATGTCCTGCTTCCATCAGTCGTTTGTTCATTTTTTTTATTTATGTTGTCAATTCCATCTTGGATATTTTCTTGTAGTTACTAAGTATACATTTTCGCTTACAGCTTTTCTAAATTCCTCCCCCTTTAATCTTAGTTTGATTGTATCGGTTTGCGGTTTTCTTTGAATATTCCTTTTCTATCTACTTTTCTGTTTATGTTCATTTTAGCTTCCTGTTGTAAACCTTTTTAGTGCCTTAATAGCTTTAAAAATGAGTCAATTTCATTTTTTGTCTCACCTTTCGGTAACATCCACGTCTATCATCTGCTATCTTTTTTTTTATGGAATGTGTTTACAACCTATAGATTTCTTTGCCAATCTTATTTTGACTCTTCTACCTTGTTACCTTGTTTCATTAAATTAATTTTATTGCGGTTTTTTTTCGTTTAAATTAACAGTAATATAACCAATCCTGTCTGAAACATACTTTTACTTCTGTGTTTCCTCTTTTCTTCTTTCTTTATTAAAATACCTATAGCGCCATATGTGTTGTCTTCGTTTCCTTTGTAATAGAGTCTATGGCCGAATTCTAAATCTATGCAATTTTCTTCTCTTCTCTTAACTTCCTGGTATATTCCAGCTGACCTTCTTTAATTGTTTTTCTAGTTCCGGACCTATTCTATCTCCTGCCATCAGTCTAATGTTATATGTTGCTATGTGGAGTTTGTTGGACTTGTTTGGTTTTAGATTTGTCGAGACCGGATATTCGGTGTGGGATTGTGGACTTAGTGTCCTACCTACTTAGGGTATTTTTTCCGTATTTGTTCCGAGTTTGACATGATTTTTAATAGGAGGTTACAAGTAGTACATACAAATCCGACTCAAAGACAAAACTGCTACAATAACTTACCACAGCAATTAGGTCACCGCAGCAACGCTTTAATTTATTCAAATGTGACGTATTTTCTTTTTTACGGTATTAGGAACTATGCTAAGGTTCCAGGTACGGTCAGACGAGGGCTCACAGGTAGTTACTGTAGAGACACGGTCGTTCAGGGGTAGATCGTTTGAAGCAGACTTGCCAGGACACTTTACACCAGAGCAAAACACTGAAAGGTTGAACAAATGGATGTATTATACGCGATCTAAGGTATACACAAACATCAGTACAGCTAATACCAACTACGCGTGGTGCAAGCTAAGCGGAGTGCAGACCAGGTAGAATGCAAGTCCAACAAGAAACGAGAGGATCGAGTTACAAGCTCTACGCAATTGGTTAAGGTGCCTTACAAAGGTGAGGGGAAAATTAGGGGAACACCTTGTTTCGAGCAGAGCGGCCTCCCCTGCATGATACAGTCCCATTTGGCCGTTGTCGGACACTTTCCAGCGCTGTCCGAATCCTGAAAAAGCATTTTTGTAAGTTGCTTGCCGCCCAAACTACTCTACGGCCAGAGGAAACAATCAATTCCACAAGTGGAAGGGGAAACAGGACCGACCGGAGCTTAACTAACACTGTCGGAACCGTCTCACAGCTAGCGAAAGTACCGGAAAGGCTTCTTGTAGGTCGTTTGCTGATATAACCGCTGTACGGCCAGTGGAACACTTAATTATCCTCTTAGGATACTAAATACTCACTTTTCGACTCAAAGCTGGAGCTCGCAGAGGTTGTCGTTGTGAGCTGTCCGTTTAACGGTCATGTTCCTGCACTTATACTGGTGGGGTGAGCTATGTGTACGTGAAATGAATGATTTCCGACAGATAAGTTAATTTCAATACAATACCCAAGAAAACAATAAATTCCTAAATTTAAATTAAAATATTAGTAACTTTGTCGCAAGTTCATCTCAAGGACTCAACTTATACCTGGTAGATACTTTACTTTGCCAACAAAGTACGAGAATAACCGCCACTGAAAGTGCAGTAAAAATTATGGCACACAAGTACGAGGTACTGCAAAGGTTCACTTCAGGATTTCTAGAGCTGACACAAAAAGAAAGTTTTTCCAATACAATGCATTAAATTAAGAAAAGAAATTAAAGCCATTTCAAGAACTACATGAGGAAATTTACATAAATGAAAACTGCTTTTAGCAGATTGCGATAACAAGGGTGACATCAGTGTATAATTCAAACCAAGAAAGAATTCATCGTCCTAAGTAAGAAAAAAAAAGATAAATGATCCAATTGGTAACTGAAGCACAGGAAGAGTTAGCAGTATCGTTTGTCCAAACCAGAAGAACCGCACCTCTACCCGAATATGGAGGAAGACGCTAACGCATTTATCCACCACTGACAGCACTTTCTTCTCAGCTACTTCCGTTATTATTTTATTATCACTGGAGAACAAAACAGTAACTGCAATCCAAGCAAGCTAACCACCATTGACTACTCCAATAGAAAGAAAACTGAGGACAATCACCTATGGGAGAAACAGAATGTGTTTCAAAGCGCCTTCTCGTAGTTGTGTCAAAAATAATTCTTCGACCAACTCAATTATTTCTTTAATTTAATGTACTTATCAACTTTACCTAAAGTATGCACAACTATGAACACAGACTGCTCTAAGTTCCATGTTTTAAATGAGTGTTTTAGTATTTCATTTAGTACTTTTGTTGACATTAAACGTGCCGGCTTATTCAAGGTTCTGCGACTTTACTGGGTAAAGTTTACGTTAGCAAAGTTTTTGTCGCCCATACACCGTAACTTTTTATTTAGTACCAAAAAATCCAATTTAAACATGTAATCTTTTTAAGCTTACTAATGTATAAATTGAATTTTTTCATTATTATTTGATTTAGAAATAAGCGCATACTTAAGAAATAAAGTGGGGTTTTTGTCGGTGGCAAGTGCACCAAAGTTATAGCAAGAAAGGCACGAAAGACAAAAATAAAATTAAATACTTGAGTCTTTCAATCAAAGACAAATCCTAAATGCTCAGATTATTGTACGATTTGCTCTTTAGATCCCAAACTAAACTGAGACCAGTCACCTAATTATCACGGCAAGTCTCATTTAAACATGTAGACCTTATTCTATGAATAATTCTCAAATAAAGTAATTAGAAGTTGCCATTTTTAATGTTAGAAACTTTATGAGAAGTCTATAGTGGAAAGAAATGACTTAATTAGTTTCATCTACCAAATTTTGATGTTGCGAAGAGATTTTTCTAGTTAGTTAGCGCACAACACCGGGACTCCATCGATTTCAGGAGAAATAGATTTACACGTCTCTCTCTACCGCTTGGATATTTTAGGGACCTGTGTTACGTAGAATAAATAGAGTTGTATTTGTAATTATTGATGTTTGTTGTGATTTTGCTTAATATACTGTCACAGGTAATTAGCCATAAGTACAAACTTAATTCTTAAACCATCTGCAGCTTGTAAATTCCAGAGATGACCATGGGTAGATGAATCTTTTACCCTATTTTTAGTAAAGTACCCAAAGTCAACAGGATGTGGAGATCAGTATCAAAAATTTCAAAAATTATAAGTTACTGATTTTTCGGGCTTGTTCATTATTTTAGCTTGTCTGTTGAGTACTTACTCAAAATGCCGTAATTAGCTCTCAATATATTCAAACGCTTAAACTTAGTAAGAAGATTTTAGTATTAACATCGTCTACATTGGATGTGTAATATATGTTAATAAGTTATTTAAACAAAGCTTGATATTATTTAAATTTTAGGAATTTATCACGTTACATGCTCATTAATGATTGAGGTTGAATTATAAAATTAATTCGTAAAATACAAATTTGTCACAAGGTTGGTCTGTATTCGTGATAAAGCAAAAATAATGTTAGGAATTCTGCGATCGTTCACTGCGGGTCTGCTTTTACCAACATAAGTTCAATAATGTACACCTAGTTAGAAAATAATTTTCGTTTTATTAAATTTTGAAACCCTCGAAGTTTTCGTGGCACATTAATTTTGTTGGTGACTTTCTAGTATCTCGTGGAGACAATAAACGATAATAGCGTTTAACAACTAAGGCAATTTTGGTGAAATGTAAACCAGGAAATAGCAGTTTGCAAGTGTTTAACTATAAAACGCGATAAGATCGGGCTTACATGGCAAAATGATCCTGGTAGAACGTGGAATTTCAAACCCATTAACATCAGAAGCTGCAGTTTTACTGAATGTATATATTCGCTAAAATCTAAAGAACTTGTATAAATATGTTTGCATGATTTTGCTGACGTAAGTACGTGAATGATGTTTTATTTTATCACATAAAGATTGTCAGATTGCAGATTTAACTATAATAAATTCCATTCTCATTTCGTTTAAATTATTTTAGTGTGACATTCAGCATTTAAAAGGATCAAGTGAAATATCACTTTTTTGCGTTTTTGTTTTCGACATATTGACAAGATAATCTCGATTAATTGAAAAATTTTTGTCTGTCAAATTTCTAATTTGGGAACATGGATTTCTTTCGCAGAATTTCATTTTCTGATTTTATTACATCTCATCCAATTGAATTAGTAATTTCTCATCGTTCCTAAAATTCAAATCTCTCTTGTTACCCCTCGCATTGAAGTTCATAATGTTCTCTCGATATTATGAAACTGCGAGTTCGAAGTAGTCGGAAGGAAGTTATACCTCACAATAACATTTGTCAAGTCCTGGAACGGAATTATCCCGCTCCAGAGAACGGCGACAAATTCGATTATGTGGGTCTAAAGTGCTTAACCCTTAGAACATCCTCTAGAAAGACAATTGCAGAATTTACATTGTCCACCGTTTCTTAATCTCTTTTAATAAATTTAGAAGTGTTCGTTTTGCTTTCTAGAAGAGAGCACTTTCGACTTTATTTGGTAGTCTGTAAATCTTTTACCTTTTACGTGTTCAAGTGGGATTGTAATGAAGCTGATAAAATATTTAATAGTTTTCCGAAATATCCTGCGACCTATTTCAATGATTGACAACTGGAACTGATAGAGGTTCAAGTGTGAAGTTTAATAAATTATTAGTAACAGTATCCACATGGTGGTTCTCATTATTTATTTCAGTAAACATTTACTCGGTTCTACTTCGAAAGAATCAAAGCGCATAAGGGTAATTGCGTTGCTTTGTACTCGAAATGAAAATCCTTTCAGGATTCTGGAAAAAAAGTACTGGATTTGAAATGAATGGTTCAGTTCAACTGAACGCAACGTTTACTTCTTTTGATTGCACATTAAAACTGAAATGCTTTGTAAAGTGACCATTTGCTAATTCTGCCGTATCGCAGGAATTGTTTTCCTGTGATATAAAATCAAGCAATGATGATAAGCATTCTGAGGTTAAATTACCCTTACAATGTAATCAAGACAGTTTCTAAACTATTACTAATTAGCGTATTGGAAAAGTTAAGAATTATAATAATTCATTCAAGATTTCATAGTCACTTCTGTGGTATTATCTTGTGAATGCGAATAGCTGATGTTTATAGAAAAAAAACAAACCCTAAGATCTAAGTTATACTTATTCCATTGTCTTACTATTATTACATTACATCTGGTATCCAAATATGTTTATTGTTCTTATACAAACTTATTACTTATAATGGAAATCTTGTCGTCTTGCAGGTGTTTGAGACAAAGCCTACAAACTAAGAAATATCGAGTTTGAGCCCCGGCGGCCACATCTAACAAACAGAAAATGGTAATTAATTTTTTTTAATAAATCATTTTGGCTGGATTCAAACCAACACCCCTTAGTCTGTATTCAGGTGTCATACCAAATGGACTACAAAGGTGTTATGTTTCGTACAACTTCAAATTTCAATGTAAACTACAAATGCAATTTAATTAATAGAAATACAAGCCTTGATGGTCTAGTTGGTATTACACCTAGGTACAGGCTATTGGTTCAAATCCAGTCAAAGGCCACTAATTTAAAAAAGGTTAACAAACATGTTTAATTAACTAACCGATTGATTTAGTTAATGATAGGGTTTAAAAACGACTAATGAAACTGCACTTGTTCAAAAAATAGACAAAAGGGGGCAGAATCTTATTTAATTTTTGTAATCATCAATTTGTCACAATAATACATTAATTTATTACCTTAGAGTCTAACAAATAATTACATTCTTCAATTAAAGTTTAAGTTTCTTCTTACACCATCTGTTAAGATCTGTAAGTTACACAACCTCCCCCTCCTGATAAGGGATAAGTGGATGCTTACTGCAAGGAAATGATGGATCCTATAAAGTGGGTAGGAATCTTGAAAACAAAACACATAAGTGGATAATTTAGGGCACCAGTTCCAATCTCCTTGCTGTATCCTCTACCAGGGACAAATGAACGATGGCGTGCCTCCGATAGTGAGCTGAAATAAGACTTCAAAACAAATAGTAGTAAATAACTTTCCAATCTCGTACAGTATAAATATTTGCTTGCAACTAAAGGGTTTTCCAATAAGAGGTGTTATTTTGATATTCAAAGAAAAGTGCCATTTTTTAATATAAATGATCGGATGTTTATTTCATTATAAAGAGGAAGGTATGCCGTTAATAGTGGAAAATAACATCAGGCAAATGACCACCACGACCACGCTTACAGGACAATATCCTTTTCATGAAATTTTCCATAACCAAATCGCAAAGTGGCTGCCCTCTGTCCTCGATAGCCTCACGAATTCCATCTTTGAGGTCTTGAATCGACGCTGGGCTGTTGGCGTAGACCTTCTCTTTCACGTGGCCCCAAAGAAAGAAGTCGCAAGGTGTTAAATCACAAGATCTCGGTGGCCAATTGTGATCACCTCTTCCAGAGATAACACGGTCCGGAAACTTTTTCCGTAAAAGATCAATGGTTTGGTTGCTTGTGTGGCACGTAGCGCCGTCTTGTTGAAAGTAAACGTTGTCCAGATCAATACCATCCAATTCCGGCCATAAAAAATCGTTAATCATCTCTCGATAGCGCAATCCAGTCACCGTAACTGTTGCTCCAGCCTCATTTTCGAAAAAGTAAGGTCCAATGACTCCGC
Organism: Ignelater luminosus; assembly: GCA_011009095.1. Lineage (NCBI taxonomy): Eukaryota > Metazoa > Arthropoda > Insecta > Coleoptera > Elateridae > Ignelater > Ignelater luminosus. The sequence continues at coordinate 89,941 of VTPC01090920.1, forward strand.
CGGACCATAAACCGCACCAAACAGTCACACGTTGAGGATAGAGAGACTTTTCAACAATAACTCTTGGATTTTCTGAGCCCCAGATCCGACAATTTTGCTTGTTGACGAAGCCACCGAGGTGGAAATGGGCCTCATCACTCAAGATGATTCTTCGATGGAATTCTGGATCCTTTTCATGCATTTCAACGACCCAATCAGCAAAGACACGACGTTGTTGATGATCGGCCGGCTTGAGTTCTTGTGTTAACTGGACTTTATAAGCCTTAAGACCCAAATCTTTATGCAAAATACGGTGTAATGACGTTTGTGGAATGGCTAATTCCAAAGAACGACGAGGAATGGACAAACCTGGGTTTTCTTTAACACTTTCGGCTACAACAGCAATATTCTCGGCTGTTCTTGAGCGACGTGCACGGGTTTTATTCTTCACATCACTAACTTGTCCCAAGAGCTCGAATTTTTTCACCAATTTCTGTATTGCGGTCCGACAAGGTGCTTCACGGTGACCCAAAAATGTTCGAGTTTTACGAACCGTCTCTGCCAAATTTTCACCATTTTTATAGTGAATTTTAATAATTTCAATGCGTTGTTGAAGCGTGTATCGTTCCATATTTATTAATGGCGTAGTTTCTACTTGTCAAATGTCAAAAAATGATAGCTTCAAAAGTGACATCTACCGAAATAGCGGGCTATTCAAAATAACACCTGTTATTGGAAAACCCTTTACAAGAATAGGCACAAAAATATAAATTAAGCTAGCAAACTGAAGAAGTAAATACAAAATAACTGTAAACGACAACAAAAACAATGAAGATGTGAATGCAACTGACGCAGTACATGAATTTAGTAAATTCAGAGATGTCATTAAGGAGATTTATAAAAAAGATCGACTACTTTGCTAATTGTATTAAAAGATATGCAATTATAAGAGAAGAAAATAAAAAAAATCACAAAAGTGATTAAGTACGCATTTAATTAATAAAACGTAAGTAAATTAATTAAAATATAAGTATTTACTAAAAAGTAACCTTCCATAACCCCCTGTAATTAAATCTGAGAAAAAAAGTTTTCAAAGGTAACTTAACTTCATTGCATTACAATAAAGCTATCAACTTGAGAACGCCAGATAGCTCACTCCTTTCCCCAACAACAGTAATCCTAATCCACAAATAGCTACAATGTTCAGGATAAACAAGATGAAACTGCAGGACCATGTGACATCTAACTTCTTTATTTTTAATCGAAATTAGACTGAGTCTCAACAAAAACATATCAATTGACCCAAATACCGCCGCTTAAATTAAGGCCTCAGAATGTTTTTTACATTTGTTATCCCTGATAACGAAATGCATCGTGGAAATTTTAAGAAATATCTTAGAAAGACAATACAAAGCGACTCTGAAAATTATGGTTTTGAATTATCCTACCTGTGTCCTAGAAGGCGGCCCTACAACAGCAGAGAGAAAGAAAATAAAACTAGAAAATTAGCCTCTCTCTCCTACAGAAGCTATACATTACTTTAGTTACTACTCGTGCACGATCTTGTTGGATGGTCCCCCAAAATCCTAGAATATTCTCTTTTTCTCCTTTTTCAAAGTTGTTTTTATTTCCTGATAATTTAATCCGTAGCGACAGACCACAGTGCCTATATTGTACATCTCCCAGATTTCTCAAAAAGCTTCCTGCAGTAGATAACAAGCTCTTGAAGATTAAATTACATTACAAAATGTCAAACTTAAGTGTGTGGTTACAAAAAATGTTGAGTTATATACATATAAAAAAATATAAAACACAGATCACTTTGTGAATAGACATTTATCATTAATAACATACTAATCCACTGTTATAATCAAGAAATGCTTTTGCAAAATCGGGTAACAATTTATTCCGAGTGTTTTGATTTGCTGAATCAGAAAATTTCTTTAATCTCAGGCTTGTTTGGTCCATGCAGTATTCTCTGGAACTGTTAATCAAAGTTAAGCGACACGGAAACTTTTCCACACCCTAAACCTACACAAGATATTATCATTGCCTGATAATCATGTTGTATCTCGTAATAATATCAGCATTAACCAATCAGAAGTAGTTTCTCTAAGTACCACGTTGGAAATTACCAACAAGCAATTCTTGAAGGGAGTCTTAGCAAAAGGCACCTCATATAGCTGGACAACGAATGTGTCGACGATTAACACTACAATTGCTAAGGTTTGTCTTAGACAGTTCAGACGAAAGAATGTTATTATCATAGAAAACTTTCTACTCTCTTGGTTTTCCCATTAAATCCGACTTTAATGTGATATTACACGAGCGGTAATAAAAGTTCAGGTCCTCATTGATATGAACTACAGCCCTAGCAGTTCCACGTCAGTTCCGCCCCAGGTGAAAGACAGTTAACAGTTCCAGCTCCAGCTGGGCCCGTTCCAGCGTCTTCAAGAATTGGACTTGAGCAGCAAACTTTCTCGAGGGTCAAACTGCCGTCGTCAATACGCTCGTCGGAGTCGATACTTTGGTATATCAGAAAGAACAACCATTCACTCCAAAGTGGACTCTGAGAATCATCTCATTCGTTAACGCTTGTCCAGCTCGAGTTCCCCGACTCCCTTCAGTTCGAACTCTTCCAGGTGCCTATCGATTTCGCAGATGTCTTCAACGAGGATGCAAAGCCGTCCATCACGCAGAACCCTAAGCACCAAATTCAACTTCGAGAAGACAACACCTATTCCGGTACTCGGCGAAGAAGAAAAGAATAATTAGCAGATGCTGACCGTCATCAAGCCAGTTACCTACAAGTACCTATCGTCGTCGCGCAAAAAAGATTTAGATTCCACATGAGTTTTCATTGCCTGAACAAACAAATTAGCGACGAAGTTACGCTCCTTCCAATCATTTATGATACTTTTAGGAATTCGGGTGGAATACGGGTGTTTTCAAGATCTATTCATGGCGTTCTTAACTCCTGATGGTCTACTCTCCTAATTTACCTTTTCGCTTAAAAAAAGCACAAGTCACTTTCCAAAACGTCCTCGTGGGTTACTTACACAACTTCGTTATCGTTTACTTCTATGACACCGTCGTCTATTCGAAAAACCACCAGGGGCACTCACGGCATTTACGGTTTGGTGTTTGAAAGACTAAACTTCTTCAATAAAGTGTCATCTTGACGTCTTCGAAATTCTATACCTTGGCCATATTGTCAGCGTTATTGGAAGTTGGCTGCAACAGCAGCACCTCGACTAGATCAGGGAAGTCAAGTTTCCTCGAAACAAGAACGGTCACTGTTTGGAATCTGTGGGTAGTTTCCTGACCATATTTCTGAGTTTACTGTTCTCCGCGGCCCAGAAGAACATATTAAGAGTCAAGAAAACATGGTATTGGAGTGCTCCAGAAACAGTTGCACTTGAAGCACTGAGAAATACCTTGGCCACTGTGCCACCGCTCCATCGTGTGGGTTCCCAGCTACCGTTTGTTGTACAAATTGGTATGGTGGCAATCCTCTATGAACTGGAAGGTAATTAACAAGTCATTTCGTAAGCCAGTGCACGGTTCCATTCACATGAACGACGCTATTACAGTAATAAGCACGAGTGTCCGGTTTTTTTGTATCTAGAGGATTGTTCATTCATGACTGTCGAGTACTGCCCTGATAGACACAAGAATTCCTACCTCCAGGGATAGCGGTCACCCAGTGAAGACGCCACCAAAGCTCGAGCTGCTTAACCCAGCAGCTACAGCAACCCTGGCAGACGGGGTACGCGATGCAACAGGACAAGATGATTTTACGCCTGTAGCAGCACTACCAGGAAGAACCAGGTTGGGAGCAGGGATTTGTTTCCAGTTATCATACTACTGACTGGACGGTCTTCTTTATTTTAATGCAGAAAGATAGCTTTCGTTCCTGCTAAGGTTCGAAAGGGGGTTTTCTATGAACCTCATGATACCGACTTCGTTCGTCGCTATGTTGCCGATGAGACTACTAAAAGTAGTTACAGTTATGTAAAGTACTGAATGTTATATGCGCCTTGTAAACGTTGATTAAATCAAGTAAAAGCTCCACAGAAGCCGAGGCAGCTAAAGACTTCGTTCGAGATCATTGCTTGTGATCTCTTTGGACCAGATCTGCTTATTCGGTGGAAGATTTGTGCCTTGAAGAATGCCAATTCAATAATTAAAAGAAGAAATTTCCTCTCGGTTTGGTTATCCTCGAGCTATACTCTCAGATAATGGAGCTTAGTTTGTTGGACGCTTCAACTCTGGTACACTGCACAAAAAACCCTACCGAGCATCGTAATCAAAAACTAAAAAGTCACTAGTCCTTAGCTAGCCAACAGCACGCAGAACACCTGAGACATCTAGCTCTTAATAACGCTTTTCAGTCTTCGCACACGTCGCGCTTTATTTCGCGCCAAAAGTGTTATTCGTCATTTCAAAAATGTTGGAGTAAACCCAGTCGCATTGTTCCAGGCACCAACATGTATCTGACAAATGTCGAGGACCCGCATTATCAAACGTTACACAGATCGGCTTTGTCAAGCACTACCGCGACACCCAACAGCTATTCCAGTACCCACAGCACTGGCTTCACCTCCATGTCGCAAGTCTACCAAACAATAACTAGTGACTATTTTACACTTTTCTTGATTTCAATTATTGGTTTAATTATATGTATTGTATTTATTGGCATTAGATTCGAAAAGAAATAAATAAAAATAAAGAGACAAGGTTATTGAAAAACAGGAGTTTGGTTCGGTCGCCAAAGAGAGGGCGATTGTTACTAAGAATAGCAAGAAAACAAAGAACCTTTCCAACGGACTGCATCGCTACCGGCCAAACAGAAAATGGTAGTTTGAGGCCTCATTAAGTGAAACGTCTATAACTATAGAACAGAAAAGTTTTAACCTTTCTCAATTATTTCATCCTTTCAAAAATTTTGATGGTTCTTACCAGAACAAAGGAATCCAGGCCATAAGGTGTTACGGGCAAGAAATCCTGATTACCATTGTCAGCAGTGAGACCGCGTAGGAGTCAAGGTCAAAAAGAATTCAAAAGCTGATTTGCAAGATCTCTGTAACAAAGAGCGACTGTTTGCTCTTTAAAGCAGGATGTAGTATTAACGCTTTTTTTTTATTATACAAGTTAGAATTATTCAGACAACGCCATTTACTTAATTGTGCTTCAAAACGTATTCAAAGCGTTTCATTAAAAACAAACCTTGACGATTACAGCTGAGTAGAAATGCACTGTAGTCGATGTTATATTTTTAATTTGTATTTTAGTTTTATAAACGTAAGGATCATGTAATTTTCTGATATACAAAATAAATTTTAAAAGATCTTATTAAGAACATAACTCAACAACCAATAAATATGAAGAAAATTTTGTTATCTAAACTATATAACAAACGCTATATGGATTATGCAATAAACATAAATTCTCATTTTATTATTGTTCAACATCAAATACAATGTAGACACTAACAAAGAACACATTTCCTTTCCGAAAAATTATGAAAATCTTCGGAATAAAATTTTATTTCCCTACAACAAACACACTCACAGAGAACACGTCAAATCTGCTCAGGCAGTTTGGGTTAAGGGTTGTGTTATTGTCAAAAAGGATGCAATAACAACCTAATGTATTGTTCGGAAATCAAATGTCAGTTACGATTATTGTTCGAAATATTAGGGACCACTGCAGGAAGTAAATTCTGATAACAGTAACAATGCTGAATTCGGAATAGTTGGAATTCAATGAACTCCCTTCACGGTGCCATAACTTCTAAACTAAGTTTCGAAACTATGGGCTACGGTTCGAGCTTATAAACCGTGTTTGTGCTTTGCTTGCGATTATATGAGTAATGTTTGTGATTTTGTACCGTTGTTTTACAAAGTTTGTAACATACTATATGTACACACATAAGGATTATGTGTTTATGAGAAAGTATGTGTGTTCAATATTTAGCATATTAGTAGCTGAAATATTTTACAGCTTGTACTAAACAAAAAATTAAAAGGGAGGAGTATAGAAAAATTATTAGTTACAAGGGTTTAGAAATTTAAATAATTGCAATCATCGTATAAATTGAAAAAGGCATATTGCATTTCAATGTAGCAATTTTACTGAATATTTAGTTTTACGTCAAATAACACCAAGACTTTAGGATATTGATTTTACCCCAACGATGCAAATGAAGTTAGAACGATCAGTCGGTGAAATATCTAGACTAGAGAGGAATTTTATTTTGGATATGAAACATACAAAATCTTGAATTGAATCAATAACCTCCACTGTATAGAGTGCTTTTGTAAAAACCATCTTTAGTAAATAAAATCTCAGAAACTGCCATTCATCATCACTTATTTTTTTATAAGTAAATAAAAAAAGGGCATAAAATGAAAAATCGTTCCAAATCTTATACGACTTCGATCATAACGTCAGATTAGTGTCCGCTGATTTTCTCATTTTAATAGCTGAAATAAAAGACGTTTATTAAAATATTCAATTTAGATAGTTTGCCTCTTAGAAACGCATTGATTTTATTTAAGGCGCAGTTCTTGGTACATTCGTTGAATTTTGGAGTTTTATAAGCTCGATACATTACAAATGATGTATTCTTCTTTTCCTTTCCTGCCTTAGAGGAGATAAATCTTACAGAAAGGAGTTAGAAATGTATGTCCTTGACAGTTACAGAGGTGACTTTCTTCTGCAAAGCAACATAGAAAGCTAGCGGTGGTGTCAAGTTTATTATCTTCTAAATTACAATTATTTCGAAGACTTTTTTCTTTTCATTTGTTGATCTGATCACAGTTCTATGCTAAAACATTTTATTGGCCGATCCTCGCAGGATAATTTGAGACTTTTAAACTTTGCATGGCAGGTGCATGTATGCTTCCAAGAAACAAAGAAGAATACAATAAACCTTTGCAAAAGGCTGACAATTTGTAAACGGTAAAATGGGTAAGAATGTCTTCAGCTTTTAGTATTAAGATTTTAGAATCGGATTATTTCTTAATTGAAAAGATGCTTTGCCCTCAGTTTGGCTTTTTTGCATACTAACTGCTGTGATCTTCAACCTCAATTAAGATGTTAGACGGGTTTATCAAAAGCTTTGTCACCATTCACTTTTCATACAAATATCAGGAAGCATATAGAAGCCTGAAGTCAACTATTGTATGGTACGTAGAGCTGAAAACTTTTCAAAATAGTTATTTCATATAAGGCTTTACAACCTACTGATGGAAGCTAAAGTGGAGAGGAAAAACTGCGATGTTGTATAATACCTCAACGAAACTTTTAATTTTATTGATTGACAGGAAAATCAGTGAGTATATACAATTATAACTATCGAACCAAAAGCTTTATACCCACATTGCACCGAGAAAAGCAAAGACAAATACTTATGCATGATTTAGTAATTAATGTGATTATATGCATTGCAATAATTATGAATTGAAAAAGATCATATCACTTTGATGGTTAAATTTGAACGTATACTTTAAGATCAGACATTATCTCACTTTAATTTTATTCATTGGATTTCCTTACAAAGTATGGTCGTGGTACAGTAGCTATTAATATTCTTCTATAACACGGTTTGGCGGATTTCTATTTTGGAAAACTCAGGAAATACGAACTACAACTGTGTTAATAAAGGTAGTAACTATTAGACTAGAAAGTCTCTCAGTCGTGGCTAAAGAGAGCAAACCAGTGTTCAAACGCAGCAAAAACTCGATATTCGACTGCAACAGGAACTTTCGCCTGTTGTTTTATTGTGTGTATAACCAATTCCGATCTACGCTCAAGGCCACCAGCTAAGCTTAGTCAAGTCGGGAATTTAGTTGATCCTCGTTTTTTTTAAATTTTAAAAGTGTAGCGCAAGCCTACGTTACATATTTGGCGCCCAAAGCGTGGAGGCCGAGGTTATACACACAATACGAAAGGTAAGCAGAGCACTATAGATTCATAATTTCTTCAGATCGATGAAATTGATTACAAATTCAAAATTAGTTTTCCACCTGTGATGGATGATAAGACAAAAAGAACTATTCTTAAAAGGGTGTTTGAAGCAGAGTAAGAAACCGAAGATTCACTGGTTGAGCAGTCTTTTTCTGCATCACAGGTAATAAAAAACATACATTTGTTGTTGTAAGACAGAAGAACTATTAAATCGGTTATATGCGTTTTCAGGAGGGTTGAACACTTCCGAATTTAATCGTATGGCAAATTTGCACTTACATTTAAGGGGCAAATTAGGTAGGTTACGACAGGGACTCTTTGGCAGAAAACGCGAGCTGTTAGGTGCTCTTAAAAGTTGGAAACTGGTAGGAAACGTTTCACAGGCATTGGTAGAAGGAGAGGACGTCCTATCGGAGAACTCGGACGCGCTTGTTCAGGAAGAGGCTCTCTCGATTGAAGTTTCAGATCCTAGTGACTTCAGTTTGCTATGTCCCAATGACGATACCCAGGTGTCCTCTTCTGGCTCGAACACCGATCAAGTCCATGATATCGTGGTTCCGGAGATTGATTCTAAATCTCCTTCTATGTATGAATGTGCTTCTACCACTAACAAGGAAAGTGTTGAGAGTAGGGGAGGTAGCGGTGTAGGGGTTAAAGCGAGCTTTATGCAGACAAGGTTTCCACTCTGGAAAAAGTGTTTGTAATTGTTACCAGAAGGCCACCGATTCCAGGAGTGTTGTCAACCAAAACGTAAATTTTGCTTCAGATGCGATTTTCGTGTAGTAACCGCCAGACAATGCCCTAGGACCCATCTACCTAGTTTCTCTTAACCACGGTGGAGTCCTTTTCCCGTCCACATTTCTTCCCCTGGAGTGGTAAGGACCGCAACTCATGAGCATAGGGCAAGTTGGTTAAAGGCGGTGAGTTCCTTTTATAAGGAATCCCGAAACAATGGTCAGACCTCTTTGGCACCACCTCAAGCTTTTCCTGCTAGTAAAGTGGTTAGGCCCACAGGGAGACCTCATTATATCAAACCCCAGCCTTTGACAAAGCCTCCGCGGAAGGTCACTCATCCCTCTATTCCGGTTTTTGGAAATTCCTCTTATCATAGGAATGTTGGTAGTGTGTCCTTCTCATTTAGGGTGGGCAAGCACGTGTGGAAACGGAATTTTGCTTCTTATCGTGCCATGAAGAAGTTTTATCAGCTACGCACCCCCAGGTATGAGGAATGTGTGGTACATTAGGTTGTCAATGCCCTGGTGTACAATTTGGTAAATATTTCCAGGGAATATTTGGGGAAATTTAAGAAACCTTCGACCTATCCGAGGTTTTGGTCCGTAAGGTAGTTCTCGTCGTATTGGGAGGCTGGTTGGGTGACAGAGTAGCCACTTTATTGGACCTTACCACCGTGTTCGAAATAATTCTTTTATCTAAGTCTTCGTCTTGCGAGGTTGGTTGGGCGACGGAGCGGCCACTTCAAACGAGCCTCGTCATCCTGTTTGTTGTTTAAATTATTTTTGGTCCGTAATTTAAATTTATTTTAGGTCTTCTTCTTCGGAAGTTGGTAACTCCCAATCCGTTGGTTTGGTTATATTTTGTGTTGAGTGTTTTTGATTTTTTATTAGTTTCAGCGTCGAGCTGAATATTTGATTCGGCTGTGATCGAGTCGTGTTTATTGCTCTGGAGTTTATTTGACAAAGATAATGAGTTTTATTTAGAGATGTTGTTTGATAAGCGTCGTGATCCCTAGAGGTATATTTATAATTGTTGGTATGTCAGAAAAAGGTTTTTTGATATGGAAAGAATTGTGTTCCTTTTTGAGCACCCACATTAATTTTGGTGCAGGCCGAGAGCGTGCTTGTGTGGAGCATGTTTAAGTAATTAATTTGTGCTGTTGTGAGGTATGAGTTAAAGATCCTCATGTCGTTTGACATAAGTAGATATTATTTAGCATTAGTTAGAACTAAGTACTATTAGAAGCTGCAATTTCCTCCAACGAGGAGGCATGCTAAAATGAACTTAATGCAATTTTACAACTAAATATGTACTTATTATAGCAATCCTTTATGAATTAAGTAAAGAACAACGGCACAACTCTCTAATGAAAAGAAAAACGAACATGTATGGTTTAATTACAAGGCTTTGCAACGATTTCCATACAACTACTAATAATGCCAAATGTCTTGTAAGTAAAATAGTTGTTTTAGGTAATGCTATTATTACGTAATCCAAAGAGTGATTTCAAGATAAGAACAGTGTAATCTGGGAAGAACTGAAAGATATATTAAAATACTTCACCAGGCACAACGTAAAGAAAGAATCAAAACACTACAAAGTCAGCGTTGTCCCAGTCAAGAATTGTATTCAGGCAACAAAGTCCACAAATGCAGGAAAAATAGCACTCAAACGTTACAGAATCAGCAAACATGAAGAAGTTCACATACTTTATTTAAACTACAGCGAACTGTAGAAAAGTATAATCATCAACACAAGATACTAGGACTATAAAAAGGCATGCCCAAATTACTTTATTAACTTGGTGGAAGCAAATACCGTGCCAAACTGGCCCCAGTAATAATAATGATGATTTTTAAGGTTAAATATTTTCTTGTTCCTGAAGAGATGCAATGTCGTTGTATATCTTAGAAAATACGAGAAATAAAAAGAGTCATATTTTTCAAAAAATCAGGAACAAAGATGGGAGAATATTAACAAAAAAACAAACAATTATGAAAAGATGAAGTCAATATTTCCAGGAGCTGCTTTCGGGGAAAGATATACGGCAAGACGAAAATCAAGAAAGTGTTATAAAGCTAGCAGAGAATCAAGAAGGAATAAAAATTAAGATGGAAGAAGTGGAAAAGGCTATAAAGAATTTAAAAAATGAAAAGCAGCAGAGATTGATGATATCACTCCTAAAATGATCAAATTTGCAGAAAATACTGGGATAAAAGCATTGTGGAAACTATTCAACACAATGTTAAAGGAAAGTAAAGTACCTAGTAAATGGCAGACAGGAATAATTGTCCCAATCTATAGAAAGGAAAATAGCTAAAACTGTAACAACTATCGGGAAGTAACACTGAGTAATGTACTATTATGCAAGAATCATAAAGAAGGACTGAGAGAGCAGATAGACCAAACAATTGATGAAGGTCAATGTGAGCTTAGAAGTCAAAGAGGTATCCAGGATTTAATATTTGCAATTAGACAACTATGGGAGAAAACTGTAAGAAATAATAGAGAATTACATTTATGTTACATAGATTTAGAGAAAGCTTTTGATAAATTAAGGAGGAAATAATTACGAAAAAGTTATAGCTTGATAAGGATAAGACATATGTATAAACAGATGAATTCCAGAACATGGAAAGGAGTAAGGCAAGGATGTAACCCCAGCCCATTACCGTTCACACTAATAATGGATGATGTAATAAAAAGACGAGCAAACCAAGGTTATGCACATACAATTCTAGGTACAGGGACCTACAACCTGTAGAAGTGAACGTAATGGCGTTTGCAGATGACATGGTTTCAATAGCGAATTTAGAACAAAAGTTGCACATTAATTTGAATACCTACATAACTGAAATGAAAGAGAGAGGAATAAAACTGAATGTGGAAAAAACAAAAACGATGGTGATAGCAAAAGAAAGGAAAGGTACAAATATCTGAAGACCATAGTTAAACAAGGAAGCCGAATAGAAGATGAAATTAACGAAAAAACCGAAACAGCCGGCAGACTTTTCAGAGCAACAAGGGCAACATTTTTGTCAAAGAAAGAGATACCGAAGAAGATTAAAGCAAAACAACATAGAAAAGTAGTAATACCAGTTATAACATACAGAAGTGAAAAGTTGGAATTAAATAATAGAACAAGGAGTAAGTTAATTCCAGCTAAAATGAGATATTTAGGGCTAATAGTGAACAAATCTAGAAGAGACAGTGTAATTATAAACCAATCACATATAACGGTAACGGAAGAGAAAATTGAAGAAAAACAATTAGAGTGGTTTTGGCACATAATAAAAATGCAAGAGAATAGAATAGCAAAGAAAGTGTACGAGGCTAGGAGTATAGGTAGAAAAAGAAGAGGAAGATTTAGGCGAACACGGGGGGAAGAAATTAGAAAGTGTCTAGAAAAAAATACCAGACCAGGCAAAAGATAGCAAATTATAGAAAAAGATATATAAAAACTCAACTCAAAAAATGGCCTTACGCCGAAAGGGCTGAAAGTATAAGTTGAGCCTTCTAGGCTGGAAATTAGATATCTAAACCAATGGGAAAAATAACGAGACCTCAGAGAAGGTCTCTGATTCTTTGGGCGCAGAGACTAGAGCCAACGAGAAATCTCGGTGTCGTGTCCGTACCCTACATAACGGTGCGTTTCTTGTTATGACTGTAACCTAGGAAGAATTAAATTTAAGTAACATAGGCATAGACCTTGTGGATTCAGGTATAATTAATTGCATTTTTTAAATTATTTACCAAATCGCTACTGTATATATTTCTTAAGCACGCCCATCGAGTACGTGCAGCCACAACCTGAATATTATTTCCAGATGGCCCTAACTAGGGACATAACTGCTTCAGTAATCTGATCTAAACCTGAGCGATGACCTCAAATCAATTAAGATGTTGAGATAAATCAGAATGATTCTTAAAGACCATCTGCTATCTTGGCACCATGCAGCTTGACAGCTAAACATCCGATTTATTAATTTCTTTGTTTTAAATTAATATTTGATTCAGCTGGAAATAATTAAACCTCTCTAGAGAAGAGGATCTGAACACCTGCAGCAATTCTAGCTCAGGATGGTGAACCGTCTAGTAAAACCTAAACAAAGAATCATCAGACGGGAAATCAAACTATTCGTCTAAGTATTGTTTTTGATAGGTTGATTGGTAAGTTACGTATGAACTCTCCTTCGTTGATAGCATTATTATTACTTTTTTACTTTAGGTGCTGTTTTATAATTACTACAAAATGACGATAAGAAATTTTATTTTTACTTTTTTTAACTGTTCCTTTTGCATCTTAGTTTGCTCGCTTTTCTAACGTAATCTTTACGTGAGAATCATTAAATGTCTACTTTTAGATTTAAAAAAACACAATGAAACTACACAGTGAGTATTTAATAAGCATTTCGGTACACAAACCTAACATTACAGGTGTCTAAAATGCATATTTAACACGAGAAAATTGCGCAAATAATATAAAATTTTAATTTCAAGCGAAAATGCTTACTACTAACAATTTAGTTTGCTGATAACACAAAACACCAATTTGCTGTTAGACAGAACTG
>VTPC01090920.1:126931-148968 GCA_011009095.1 Ignelater luminosus
TATAACAGTTTGTTTCGTAAATAATTCATTAGATGGGTGAACTGATAATTTCAGAAAGTATCAAAATCATTACATTTTATCTAGAGTATATTTTTGGTAATTGTTAATGAAGACATCATTTTAGAAACTTACAAAGAAAAAACTTGCAAGGTATACGTACCGTAGCTACTTACCTTTTTTTAGTATATTGGGTTTTTAATTTATTAAAAGCTTTTAGCCTTTCCAAAGTTCTAGTAGGTAATGAAGTAAATTTTTATTTTGCATAGTTGATGATATTCAACATTGAATAATATAGGATTTTTACTAGAAGTGGATCGACGTAAATATGTCGTAACTCCGATTTCACGCAAAACGACATTTTCCTGCCTAATCCAAGTTTTTATCTTGATACGTGTTTTCAAAACTTCTTATTAGCTTCGGTGCAGTAAATTTTTTAAAAGCTCATTTTATGCCTTCTTTTTTTTATTCTCCAGCAAGATTTCTTCTACGCTATTCCGATAAGATAAAGTAGGTTGCTAGTCTTTTCCAAGATAATTGGGTTTCTAAATTACTGTGTTTATTTGCAGAAAATCTGGGCAATATGTATAGTTCCAGAACAAAACGGTTAGTAGAGATGTGCAATAATTCAAAACATGCAACGTTTGCAAAGAAATATAACCTGTAGAATAATTAAAAATAAGTCTGCTACTGGGGGCGATAAGAAAACTAATGTTCCCCCAAAAGATAACCGTTTCGTCCAAATAATTGGCTGTGAAAATATAGATTTTTTAAAAGTGCAAGATCCTTTCTATAATGGGGGCAAAGTCTTACCCCTTCCAGAGCCTTTCAAGGTATCTTGCAATATTTCTCCAAGGTTCGATAAAACTGTAACTTGCAATTCAAATCACGAAACGATTACTGAAAACGGTAGTGGAGACGACAAAAATTTTAATACTTCCCCAGAAAATAATTATTGTTTTTCATTATGAATATGCCTATCGAAACAATTGTCTGTGAAAGAGCAGATCAACAAGACGGAATTTATGCTTCTTTCAATAAATGAATCGGCATTTTGTCTGCTTCTGAGTCTACCAATATACCTACAAGTGATTTTGAGAAAAATGTTACTATCGCTGATGAAGTTCCTCATTATATATGCAGATAAAAAATACGACGCTGATAGCGTACAAAATGCAAATAATAGAGAAGAAACAAAGACCTTTATTGTGAAGAAAAAGACGACAAACATGATGAAAATACCTCCAGGAAATCAAACAATAAGGATGAAAATAGCACTATTGAATCTGACGAAGAATTCGAAAATGAAACAGATAGCGATATTACACCTAAAGATAGAAACGGCAAAAACAATTCTGAAAGTAGGAGTAATGATAATGGGCAAACTAGTAAACATAGAAAAGGTATAAATGTATAAGAAATTAATCAATAGTTACAAGAGAAAGGGATACCGACGACTTGTCTGACGAAATAAAACTTTTCAGGATATTCAACGCTAAGTAAAAAAATGGGGCTTGCATGCGCATCTAAATTTTGCAAGAAATCCAGCAAACGCTAGTACACTCTTATTTCAGTAAAAAATAGAAAAAATATCTAACAGTCTTGGAATGATTTGTCCTGGAGAGGAAGACAAAATGTTATAAATTTGGTTACTCTTCAACCCACCAAAAAAAATATCCTTAAATGAAAATTCAGGTAGAGCTTCTACCCTGAAATGTCATTTGAAAGTTGAAGATAGAGCAATTTCAGTTTGTAAAAAAATATTTATATCCTTATTATGTATTAAAGAAAGCTCTATAGTTGCTGGGTAATAGCACTCATGAATTCCTAATACAAAAATTAGTTATGCAACCTTAAATCAAAAACAGTCAAAAAACATTGAAGTACCTTTTTAAAAACATTTTTAGAAAGGTTAACTAAGCTACCTTCACATTACTGTGAACAAAATTTTTCAAATTATAGTAACTTTTATGCCGCTTATAAAATGTGCTATCTAGAACATTTCTTCGAAAAATGGCCAACCCGCTAAATATTGCTCGGTACAAACCCAAGAAAGACAGATGGGCTATTTGTCTTTAATATGAACTACAAAACGAAACTGAGAAAGTGTGGATTGCTCATAAAAATGATAAAGAACGAGCAAGAGCAGAAAAGAATAAACACAGAGAAGATAGTCAGAATCAAATGGGCCACAATTTAACGCTGCATTTGCAAGCAGTTAAAGTATGCCCATCGATCATCGCATCTCTTAGTTATTTTAAAACAAAACTCTGTGTGCACAATTTTACAACTTCTGTTTTTACTTCATGCTTGACTGATTATATCAGGAGACATCTAAATGATTCTAAATCAATAATTATCTACTTGGTTGAATGCTCATACCAAACCAAGAACTCGGCAATGTCCAACGCTCTTCTTCATTTGTCCAATGAGCTTAACATAAAAATTAAGCAAAAGTACCACTGAAATGGAGTGTTATAAATCCATTTGCCTACCAAGTGACTATCCAAATTATGTCAAAAATCAAGGAAAACCGATCCATTTGAAACTATTACTTTAAATCACACTTTCGTTAAAAAGATTTCAAGCAAAAAACACTTGCTATCATTCTATACGACACGGCAGAAAATCAGGTGATACGACTGTAAATGATATTTGAGCTTTGAAGTATCTGCTTGAAGGCATTATCAGATACAAAACTCATTTTAATAGTGACTTTATGGATCTTCCGATGGACCAGAACTTGTGAAGCTTACTGTTTTCTCTACCACTCTATAATAATTTAATATTATGCTATTTTTTATTGTAGTACGCCCTAATTTTTGATTAATTATTTGCCATACCCTTTTTTGAGTATAAGATAAGTTTTTTATTATTTTACTATAATGCATTTGTTTACATTTATTTTTGACTGCATTATCATTTAAATGATAATCCAAAATATATCTTATATCGCGAGTTCTGGAAGACCCATGAGATGCCTGACCAACCCCTTGGAAGTTGGAGAATTGTCACTCCGAACGACGATTTTAGGGAGAGCTTTGCTAAGTGTTGTCGAGTTAGACACGCGCACACCGTGTTTTCTTGTATGAGTGGTTTGAATTTAAGAAATTCACGCGTCCCGGCATCTTTCGTCTCAGCGACGCATTAACTAAACTATTTTTACACCAAGCTCTTAATAGTAATATCTTCCCGGCTCTCATATCGTCTCCTATACATTCCGAAAGAAACCTGAGTTGCTACAGCGTTCCCTCTGTTTATACACTTCCGTCAAGTCTTCTGCGAGAAATTGTGCTGCTTCGCATTTTAAAGGCAAGAAAGATTACACCTCCGTCAAATATATTTACCTACAGTTCTGATATGTACGTGAAGCCGTTGCTTCGTCACTGGAAATGTTCTGTGTTAGTTTATAAAGAGCGCTGTATGAACCAGTGTGAAGTGAAGTGGTTGTGAATTGTGTCACATACTTGGATACCTTTTGGACTAGCGCCTGTATCACGGTAAATAATTTTACCATTATTTACTTGGCTGTTTGCCAATGCGAATTTCCTCCGACTCGTCACCAGTTCGCTTTGGTTAAAATAGATTAAGAATTACGTTGTTGTTGTTCGCATTAGTGAAAAGCTTTGTAATAGTGTATTACCTAGTAGAAATCTGCTATTGGTTAGATTATTAACGTAAACGTTAAATAGTTGTAATCTATTATTTTTCCCAGGTTAATAATATACAGATCCAATAATCGAAATTTATCATTTTAATATTTGTTATACTAGTTTATACTTGAGAGGTTCATCAGACGTAACCTTTGATATTAACAACTTTGCGAATTTTGCCTTTCTTAAAAGTTTATTTAAAAATTTAACTAGATCCAAAGCTAGTTAAGAAAACATCTGGATGTAACGACCTGATTATTTTATGTATGCTTCTTTCACAAGCGATCGCTATTTAATATCCATGAATGTTCTGTGTTATCGATGTTTTGTGTATGCATTCTTGACGTTAGGCGCTCTATGTATGACGCCTACCCGTTAGTTCGTATATCGTTGGCCTAATTAACAAACCACGTAACTCACATTTCCCACTTTTTACAGGAGGAACAAAAAAATTATTTATTCGACAGTGAATAGATAAATTATTATTGTTTATTCTTAACAATAAAGTTTAAAGTATTCTGAGATGTATATATAGGCCACATTGTTATATAATTAAACATATTCATAATTACAATAGAGTGACCAGGTTAGAAATAGCTACGTTAAGGAGTTACACGGTATGTGTATAAAAGATACGTTGTTTGAAAAATTTAAATTTGGAGTTAAGTGGTCTGACAATGAGTATAAGGTTTTAAATAAAATACTAGAAATTGGAATAATGAGATAATTACGGTATATTATATTTGAAAACATATAAAAATGTCAAATAAAACAAAATGTTAGTAAAAATACATGTAACGATGGTAATTTTGACCTTTTCATGGATTGAAGCAGTCCGTTAAAATGGCAACTCGTCATAAAAGCAGTGGTAGTCCCTTAGTATTATACTTTTCAATTCTCGCAGATGGTTGTACTTTGCTTCCATTATCTTCAACCTACTGTCGTACAAATTTGGTAAATTTGCTTCACGAAATGCTTGCATTTTGTCTATAGGATGGCTTAATGATGGTTTTGGATCCTGTCTTTTTCGTCTGGATTTTCTTGAAGCTTCTTCCGATTGTTTTGCGTTATCCTCGCAAGCAGGTAATAGTTTGAACTCATCTTCAAAATTTAGTTTGTAATAAATTTTTCCGTCGTCAGAATACTTCAAACAGCGGATGTCAGTAACTTTGGCGTCACCTTTTTTCAATCCAGGACGGATCGACTTGTACATTGTGGGGTTTGCATAGTTTTTGAAGAATGAATGTTCTAAATAAGTAACCTTATAAGGTGTAAAATGCTTTATAGCATTTTTGCATATCTCTACATAATCAGCTGGCACATGAACTTCTCTCTGTTTTAGATACCGCTCTATGGTGGAGTGCATAGAGTCACACTCCATTTGAGTGTGACCTTTTTCTAGATATTTGCTTTCGATACAGATCTTGTACTTAACAGCTAAATGTAACAGGGCATTGCTCAAAATAGAACTTCTCTTTTGATAGTTACAGCCGTCACAGACAATTATTATTTTCTTTGCATTGTTGCGAAGCGGTAACTGGAATTGAATGAAATGACTTACAATGCTTGCAAACTCATTTGCAGTGAGTTCGCCTTTTATTTCATTCCACAGGTAGCAAAATCCATCTTTTGTCTTTAGATCATACATACAAAGGTTGTGAACCGAAAGTTTCCTCCTGTAATATATGCCTGAAGCATTTGATTTGGGACACAATAACAGGCTCTGAAGATCCACCGTGTAAACATGCTCTTCATTTTTTTATCGTTGTCTTTTTCTTACCTAGCAGCGGTTTTCTTCTTTGAATGATCCTTATATTCTTCACTAGTAATGTGTTTTAGCTTGTATGCTCTACATATATCGCATTGATCTTTCTTCGGTCTGTATAACGACATATTCAGATCTTCAAACGTTTTGTGGAAGGTACAGGAAGGCAGTGGCTTGTATTTTTTTTCCTTGCACCAATTGTCAGTATAAACCTTGAACAACTGAGACTTTGGCGTCCAACAAGGCTCCAAATAGAGTTTTTGAGAAGATGCTCGACAATAATGTGATTCTACATTTGGCAATGCCAATAAAAACTCTTTTAATAAATTTAATCTTTCATTTAAATCTCGTTTTCTTGTAATCTTCTTTGATTGTCTTTTATTTTTAGTTCTCTCGTCGGTTTCGTCTTTTTGTTCCAACTCTACATGATCTTCTCCTCCGTCTTCTAACCACTTGTTGAACATCAATTCCTCTATCCCTAAACTTGCCAGTAATATCTTTTTGCATACTTTGACCTTTGTTGAATTATTTACATATAAATAGAATTTAAAAGAAAATTTTCGGCGTGAAGTGTTTTCAATTTTCCTATCCTGAGATCTATGGGTAAAATTTACATCTGTCATAGTCTTTATGAAAATCTTTCTTTCCTTCCAGCTCAACTTCCAAAAATCATTGAACATCTTTTGTCTTTCTGTTTCTGTCAATGTCTTGCAATGAAAGGTTTTACCTTTACATTTGCAAGTAATTTCTTTCATCGTTCTCTTAGGCCTACTGACAAATCCCGTGACTTTTCCATCTATAACCTTTCTCCCTTTGTATTCTTTACCTTGTTCACGTAAGATCTTTGCTTTTTTAACTTCCCAATCATCTTCTGTTACTTGATGTCGTCTCCTTCTTCTGGGTTTCAAAATATTTTGACTTATATCTTTATCAAGATTTTCAGCTTCTTCAATTGCCTCAACTGGTTCTGTGTTATTAACACTGTTATTTTCTTCTGTTTCTATTGTAATTATATTCAAGTCCTTTATATCAGCTGTTTCTACGTCAATAGTCGTACTGATTTGATGATTGGGTTCTGCCATTTTATTATCCTACAGAACTCTAGGTTCTGGTAATTGATTTTTCTCCTTGTAAACTTCAGCTACCACAATTATTTCTTGTCTACTGTTTACCTCTTTACTTAACTCCGTTGCATCCTTTGTTCCCTTGTCACATGGTTCTGAGATAAAATCATTAGATTTTTCTGCTTGGCAGTAAACACTTTCACTTATTAAACTATAATCAAGGTCTATATGCGTCAGTATGTTACAATCATAATGTAATTCTTTAACAGCACTAAGTGCTTCAGTATCTGAAAAGTTTAGGTTTATAGGGAGACCTCCTAAACTTATATCTTGACTTATATCAAAATTTTCAGCTTCTTCCTTTTCCTCCACTAGTTGTGTTATTAACATTTTTGGTATTATTTTCAGTCTCTAATATTATTAAATTATTTAAGTCATTTACATCAGCTGTTTGATTTTGAGCTTCAGATTCAGGAAATATTTGAATTAAGTTGCCATTTGCTACTGCTGTAGAAATAATATCATCAACAACGACATCTTCGTTGTCAATCTTTGAAGGTGCCTTAGTACAGTCAGTACAATCTTGGTTCTTGACCGGCGGCGAAAGCAAACATCCACCATTTCCTTTGCCAGATTGTGCAATTATTGCTAGTAGTAGCATTTTTTTTTGTTCTCGAAGACATTTTTGAACTGAAAAGTAACAAAAACGTAATTAGTGGTCAGTTTGATAAAACGAATACAGACCACTTAACTCCTGGAATGTCTTTCATTCAAAACCTTTAATTGTACAATAGATAAACCCCGTATCTACCGTTTCATATTGAAATAAAACCTCTTCACTTCATAAAGAACAGATTAGCACACAACGTAACTCCATCTGAGTTTAGTAGAAGTACACAAAACATAATG
Organism: Ignelater luminosus; assembly: GCA_011009095.1. NCBI lineage: Eukaryota > Metazoa > Arthropoda > Insecta > Coleoptera > Elateridae > Ignelater > Ignelater luminosus. The sequence goes on from VTPC01090920.1 coordinate 134,320, forward strand.
TTCTTCTGCTAGTAAATCCTCATAAAACTTATAAATTACCTGAATTTAAACTAAACTTAGTAAAGTACAATTTTAAGTAAATTATTTTAAAAGTAAACGTTGATAGAATGAAAACGTGTAACTCCTCAAAAATTGCAAACTAACCTAAAACTTTGTTTTGTTAACAAAACACGTAAATCACATATCCTTTTCAAACAGGTTAGTTTCCAACTTAAAATTTTATATTCATTATAATTTTATGCTAAAATAATATTATATTGTATTACCAACCTTCAAACACGTGCCATATAGCCTCCAAACAATAAAAGAATGTTGTAATCACAGATAAATCCAAACACTGCACAGACAGCACACTTTTGCATAACAACAGGCTGCCCCTGCTCGGAGTTACTTGGTTTGCAATAACAAAATTCCCCCCTAAAAATATACGTGGTTTGTTTTTCCCTTTTGTTCGATGATTTATATTTTTTGGAGTTATGAGGTTTGGTGAAGTTGTGCAGGAACCATAAACGAATGCAATAGCATGAAAATCTCAAAATCGTATTTTTTGGAGTTACGTGGTTTGTTAATTAAGACAATGATATATTAAATAATTATTGTGGCCAATGTTTATTTTTTATCTGTTTGTTTTGTATATTTACTTATTTTCTTTTCCTTGTATGTGTTTATGTTGCATAATTGTTTTTATATAGTGTAACTCGAGACCGCTGTACCGTGTTTGTTTGTTCCAATTTGTGAGTATGCTAATAGATTTTGTTATTTCATCATCTGACTTTTTTTCTGCAAGTAGCGTACGAATAAGTTGTTACAGAGATCAGCTGTTACATACGCAACGTTCATTTAATTCCTTACAGGAAACGTAAGTATCTTCATAGTAAGCAGTACAATCCCGTTTCTTTCTGTTTGTGTAATGCTCAAACCTATCATTCGAACCTGAAAAGCTTCTCGTATAGTGACCTAGCTACGGAGATCAGTTGCAGGATCTCCCCGTCAAAATTAGGTCAACGACATCCTTCTGCGGCTGGCGCTCTCTCAGTCTCGAATTTGTTTCAAGATTTTCATACCTGCACTACCACCTACCACCGCCTGCACTAGGCCCTCATCGCCCACAACTCGTCTTCGGCCATTAAGAGCTAGTTCAAAGTTGGAATATTTGTTAATATTATGTTGCGTATACCGAAAGGGTTTCTAAACCCGTAATTGCAAATAACAAAGTCCTTCAGGTTTTAGCCTGTGGTAATAATGTTCTTAGTCATACAAGAACTCTTATTGCCTACAGACTATTGGCATCTAAGCATCATGTAGGGATATTCATCAATTATTAAAGTTAAGATTGGTAAATTAAGAGTCTGACTGCAATCCGTGTTGGTCACATATTTGGATTGTAAATGTTTTTAGAATTTTTAATAGGAAAGTGGAATTTTAAAATTGTAACGGAGTTTTAATGAAGAGAATTGAGGATCAACAATCCTTAATTCCAATCGATATTTTTTGAAATCAATGTTCAATCTATTATAGATGATAACTTGAGAAGATTTACTAACAAAACGAAGATAAGCAAATTAACATTTGGAGAGCATGGCGTTTTCTATTACCAATATCAATTTTGTTAAATTGCGTTGTGGCAAAAATTCTAGTATTCGAGTACAACTCAACAATCTACAAAATATTTTCAACTTAAGAGTCGTAACTATAGAAAGGCGTTCAAAATCTAACCTTGAAGATTTCTTATACAATAAAAATGGAACGTTACACTCTTCTTACTAATAAAGGGGAATCATTTTTGGCAAGATGTTATTAGTTGATAAAATATATTATTATTCATTGTAATTATTGCTCAAATAAATGTTTTGTCTTAAGCTATATCGAACGCTAGAAAACGTACTTGAGATTAAATTTATAAAAAAAATACACTTAAAAGCTACAGAAGAATAAGAACAAAATTTTAATTTCCTTTTAATAAAAGACAACTAAGAAAATCAAAATGATCAACAGTCACTAGAGATTACTGACTTGATCGTATTTGGTTCGTGAACATTTTTCTAGTGTGGCTATAAAAACACTACACAAACATTACAAATTAGTCCTTTCGTGTAAAAGCACGTTCAGTGATTATGACATACATTCTTTTCGTTTTTCTCCAGCTAATCCCACCGCGATCAAAAAAATCATACAGGTTCTTCTTAATAAGAAATCTGTAAGAATTGACACCATGCCCGTCAGAATATTAAAAGAAATTAACGAGCTCAGCTGTGAACCTGTAGCCTTCACTATAAACAAATCCGTGACATCAGGACTGGTTTGTTTTCTCCACATATAAAAAGAAAGATGTCTCTGACATTGACAACTACTCACCTTCGATGATACTAAATGTGCTGTCAGAAGTTTTGGAAAGTATAGTATACTACAGATTGGTCACAGCTCATACTCTTGAACTAATTGTGGTTATTTTTTAAAAAACTATAACAGATAGCTCTGGAGAGCCACAAAAATCTGGAAGAAACCAGGAAGTTGAGATGAGTTAGTAAACAAATTTTGGAGTTTTTGAAATTTCAAAACCTTTGGAATTTTTATGGTTTCTTAAAGGCACTTTTAAATAGAATTTGGTGAGAATTTTTGTATGTTCTGATTGCATCTGGAATAACCTATCGAGCAAAATAGTAAACCCAATCTACGATTCTATTGTTTATGACATCATCAAAGGAATTTTGGGTTAGTGTACAAATTAATTTTCTTTTTTTAAACCAACCTTTGATATTTCTAAATTTCAAGGTTTATATATTATACAATTTTTAAAGTTTAGTTAATGTCAAGTCAACCTCTGAGTTTAATCTTTAGATGTATAAAAATAATTTTGAGGTCTTAACATATTTATATCAAGTTAACCTGCTGAATTTTTATTTTAAATTCTTTTAATTATTAAGCAAATTCGTACTACTCTTTGACTTGGACTTTGGTTTCAAAACTAATAAGTAATAAGATCCAGATATAGAATTTTAACTTTTTATGCTGTATGGATTTAAATATACAATTCCTGCTTGCTAATTTTCTCTACTATATTTGTGGTTTTTTAAATACTCGACGAGATAACAGCACTGTGATACCCGCAGTTTTTAATTCATGGTGCCCAATGCAAATCAAAAAGTTGTCTGGACTACCTGTTTGCAAAAGAGGTCAAAGTTTTCTTAAAGCAGAATAAATTGTTATTATTATTGAATTATGGATTTTTATAGTCGTCGCTCTATAAATTAGACCATTGGTAAAACACAGTCACAAAGTTCATAAAGATTAAAAACTCTGAAACAGAAGCTTAAAAAGTAAAATCCAAGTTTTAGCAAGAGCCTGATCAACAGGATTGAAGTCTCGATTTGAAATAGAAGGAGCGCAACGATGGTTTGTTCATTTCTAAATTTAAACGAACCGGAAGTTATTAAATTCCTAAAAGCCTTCAGTTCCTACGTCGATCACAATTAACTCGAGATCCGTGAATATGTGAACTTGCCGCCTTTTTTATTTGTATGGTCTAGCTTTCAGTATACTTGTGTTAACATCTACCGAGACACGTCTTTCTGAAGTTGTACAGTTAGGTGTTTATTAATCAGAGTTGAGTTTTAGTGTTTTGCAAATATCTATAAAAGTGACTTCCTATAATATTCTTGGTGCAAAAAATTTCTGCATATTCTTATTGCTAGGTTAGTATTCGACTGAGACTAATGCAAATAAAAACCTGTAGCAACACTTTCTAAAAACTAGAAATACGTAAAACATTGACTTTTCGGAAATAAATATTTGTACCTGTTAATTCGTTGGTCATGCTCGAATGTTTTGCATCTTAAAAGTTTTATAGAAAAAAGGTTTTGCCGTTTGTCAATTATTTCCTTTCAAACGTACTTCTTTAGAAATATCTCAAACACTTTTGTACATTATAAATAATTTTCGCAAAAGGTTTAAGAATTTTGTTTAGTGTCTAATTCTTAGTGTAGATAACTCATTATAAATTTTTCTAAAAGAATTTTGCTTTTGTCTAAATTCTTCTTAAACGGACCTACAGCAATAATATTTCGTTGAACAGAATTTCTGTTAACAGTTTTTAGAAAATGATTTTCTTCGAAGACTCGAGAATTTTGTTCTTTATTAAAACACAGGTAGAGATGTATAAAGCCCATGGTCATCACCCATTCATCTAGTGCCTAAGACATATGCGACATGGAGAGCTTGCGGAGATTATCATGCTTTAAACGCTAAGACAATTCCTGACAGCTATTCCATCCCGCATATACAGGCTTTCACGCATATGCTCGCAAAAAAGAGTATCTTTTCAACTATTGACCTCGTCAGAGCATATCATCAGATACCCGTGGCAGAAGAGGATATTCCGAAAACCGCAGTTACAACGCCTTTCGGATTATTCGAGTATTTGGTAATGCCATTTGGTCTGAGAAATGCAGCGTAGACTTTTCAGCGATTTATCGATCACACCCTTTGAGGCTTAGATTTCTGCTATGCTTATCTCGATGACATCCATATTGCGTCAGAAAACGAAGAACAACACTTAGAACATCTCAAAATGCTATTCGACCGGTTAAACCAACAAGGTATAACAATAAACTCGAATAAATGCGTGTTTGGAGTGCAAGATGTCAACCTTTAACCGAGAAAGTGAAAGTGATCAGTGACTTTACCAAACCGAAAACTGTCAAGTACCTGCGTCGATTTTTAGGAATGATAAACTTTTATCGCCGTTTTCTACCTCATGCTGCGCAAACACAAGCACCGCTTCACGACATGCTTAGAGGAAATAACAAAAGAAAAGATTCTCCTCTTACTTGGACCGACGAAGCGGAAGCCGCCTTCGAGAAAGTGAAAGCATTGTAATGTTATTTTAAAATTCGCACTAAATCCGCCCCTGTCTTTCAATTTCGTTCGGATATTTGTTTTCTTGACGCGCAATATTTAAATTGTTTCATTAAACGAATGTTTGTTATAATGTTATTTTAAAGAATTAATATTTTTGTGGTCTCGACACCTAGACTCTAGTAGACGTGTCTTTCGTTGATTTCCAATATCAAATTCCCAGAATCATTAGTTGCAATACTGCAGTCACACAGTCTCGGGGAAGTCAAATATAAACTAGCAAATTTACAAGTAAAATTTTCCATTGTCGCATAAAGAGTATTAATGTCTTAATCTGTTAGGGTGTATATCCGACTTTTTAACCCCACTTCCGTAAGTACGAACTGCGTAACAAAAAAACGCAGAGGTTAGGCATTACGTGGATAGCTGTTGACTTGAACCAACGTGTGGTAATTTTCGACGTTTACCTCTACATCCCCTAATTGGATTCAAACCAAATTAAGTGAAGCGACCCTCTTAGAAAAAAAGAGATCGGACTGGAGAAATCGTAATTTCTTCGTGTCAGAGACGCGCAATGGTAGCGGAAGAAAGTGGTTTGTTTGCCAACAGCAAATAAATTTCGTTATCGTGGTGAATGTATAACCCAAATATAATTACGCTGGTGTCCTCCAGGAAGCAGAAATTGTAGAGGGTAGGAACGCAACCATTTTGGCCCCGTTGGTGTAGCATCTGTGTGTATACTACATTTTGGAAGCTCCGCAAAATTTTAATAGTGCTTGAGACTCAGTGATTTTCGTTTATAAAATTGTGTGTAAACGCCTGGATTTTGTTCTTATGTTTTTTTGCGATTAACGTAAAATAAGTGGTTGTTCTTCAAAATTAAAGTTTTCTCAATTATTGGATCTAGCTGCCTTTCGTCGGAAAACAGAGGTCTGCACATACCTTCTGGAAGAAAGAATTCCTGTATGAGTAAGAAACAAAACCTGCTATGTTTTATTATATGAATTTTAATGTTTAAAGACTAGGAGAACGTCGAACTTTGTGAAATATTTTATACTAAAACTTTGCTTAGACAGGATCAGTTTCGTACTGTTTTATTGAATCATAATTTTTACAAGTAACTTTTTAACTAATTTGTAACAGGAACGTTCCCAGGTAATTTTAGCTGGTGTTTGATAAATTGTTGCAACAAAATTACTAACTTGGCAATTATTTCTTTGTTCTTCAGTTGTCAATATTTAACAATTTATGGTCAAGTTTACCTTAGTCGGGTTAATTAATATTTGAATTTTGATCTTTTGTGTTCTATTTTAAAATTTTAACGTAACAGAATCATTTCGCTTTGTTTATTGTAATAATTTGTTTTTCTTATAGTTTGTTTCTGTTTTTTTTAATATTTTATCGACTCTGTTCTCCAAACAGAAATTAATTTATGTCTCTTATTGATATCCTTTTGTAGTGTTATTTTGTTATTGTTTTTGTATTTCTGTTTGTGTGTGTTTGATTCATTTTTTTAATTATCATTATTGTTTTAATAAATGTAAGTAAGGTCGACTTCTTGTATTTTTGTTTTTGTAAGTGGATCTCTGGTCCAGGCGAAGCAGCTTAATTTCATTATTTTGTTCTTTTGGCTATCAAAAAGCACGTAGTGTATATTCCAAATTTCAATTATAGACTAGATATCTTTGCTCAAGAGAGAAGTAAATATTGAATTGGCATTTCTCTCTTGTATCGTTTTAAAAGAAGGAAGTCTTCAGAGGACTTCCTTAGCAAAATTAAGTAAGACAAATCGAGTGCTTATACAGTGTTTATTTTGTGTATTGAGTCTCATTGGTGAAACGTCAGAGCGAGTTTTAATAGAGCTTCCACGAGGTAAGTTACACACAGGGTGAGGTTTCGTAAGAGGCCTATATACAGGGTGTCGGATTCACGAGTAGTCGCGTGACCGACCATCAGAACCCTTCGATCTACGACTGCTGGCGCCCTCTTTTACGACCATCTATTAGTTTAATAAGAGTTTTGAAAAACGGTGAGCTTCTCTTTGTGAGAGATTAGCCAAGTTTATTTGAGAATCCACCCCATCTGCGGCATGAGCTACGAGATTTAACATCTACCATTGGTCTGGACGGGACTTGTGCATACCTTTGAGCACTGGCCCACTACAGCATCTCTCGCTCAAACAGCGATGTTAGCTCACCCTTTTATAGGCGCACCGTTAGTAATTATGGTCGATGCGTCCGATTTCGCCGTCGGGGCTGCTTTACAACAGTTCGTAAACCACGCATGGCAACCACTTGCCTTTTGCACTAGAAAGTTGTCATCAGCCGAGTGTAAATACAGTGCGTACGACCGCGAACTGCTCGCAATTTATAAAGCAGTAAAATACTTTCGACATGCGGTGGAAGAACACCAATTTAGTGTGTTCACCGATCATAAGCCGTTAACTTTTGCTTTCAAGCAGAAACTCGACAAATGTTCTCCACGGCAACTCCGACACCTTGAGTTCATTAGACAATTTTCAACGGACATACGCCACATCTCCGGTAAACAAAACAATGTCGCAGATACCCTTTCTCGTATTGAAGAAATAAAATCGGCTTATCACCCATATGCTAATGGATTGGGTGAACGATTACATCGTCAACTCAAGGCAGCTATCACGTGCCACCAGCACGATAGTTGGAGCGATATCCTACCGCTGATCTTACTGGGAATTCGTACCACCTACAAGGAGGACATCCAGGTAACAGCAGCAGAACTTGTCTACTGAGAAAACTTCGCCTACCCGGAGAATTCCTAACAACAAGTAAGGATACTCCCATTTCAGATTTTGTTCTTCGCCTTAAAGAACACTTCAACAGCGTTAAACCAGTGCCCACAACAACACATGGACACAGATCCACTTTCATTTTCAAAGATCTGCAAACTACGTCCCATGTATTTGTCAGGCACGACGCAACGCGAAAACCCTTGCAACCGACCTACGATGGTAAATTTGAAGTTCTTAGACGTCACGACAAATTCTTTGTACTGCGAATCAATGGTAAGGAATCCACGATATTACTCGATCGACTTAAACCCGCATGCGTGTTAAGCGATCACGATGATATCGGAACATCTCATTGTTTTCAATCAACGTCAAGAATCCAGCAATCATCAGACAGCGATGGCACTCATTCATCAGAGCGTGTAACCAGATCTGGACAAAAAGTGCAATTTCCTGATTACTTCAGACCACTCGCAACTATTACACAGTGAAAAGTTAGTGCGGTGTATTAATCGACAGTGCAATAACACAGTGAGTTACAGTAATCAAAGTGATATCGTTAGTGTAAAAACAAACTATTTCTTTTCACGTAAACAAACATTTTATTTCTTTTTGTGTTTATTTTTGTCACTTTTACTTGTTATTGTATTCATATTATTTCTAAACTTCCCTTTGTATTATGTGCGATGTAACAATAACTCTCGCTTTCATTTTTACCTGTGTATCTATCGTTTGCACCTGTTATAATCTTTAATAAATAACGTTTATTTTTACTATTTATTATTATTAAACGAACTCGCATATTATTATATAAAACGCCTGACATGAAAACTTCTATACTTCTATTTAACGTAGCCCATGGTATGTATCAAGCTTACGCAGACTTAATATCGATGAATCATAACAGAAAGGCGTAAGAGACTTGTGACGCATTTTATAGAGGACATTATGAACGTTTACACTTCACCAGATTCGGATGTACTGTCTAATTTTTTATAATGCAAATTCTTCATTGTACACTTTGATAAACTGCATTCTTGAATAATGGCAATAATCTGTACAATTTAAATTATTTTAAATTTAGGCGCTTACCCCTTTTTAAGATTTTCGTTTCAGTCTTACGCCTTTTTGAAGGACACTTATGTTTTTCAATAATTATCTTTTTGTGTCTTTCTCTATCGATTACGCTCCTTTACGCTTTTTTGTTTCTTGTTGGGCATCACTAAAGTAAAATTTGCAAACAAAACTATGCTAATAAATATTTAAATAAACTACTAAACATTATCCTCTATGTCACTTTCAGGTAATAAGTCGAGAACATTGTTACTTGTCCTTAAGGCATAATATTTAGCGTTGTATTGCGTTCTGATTGTCAATGTTTTACAAAAGCCTAACAGATGTTTAAATTTTTTCTGTTTATAGGCAGCTATCCGCTATACACCTGAGGAATGTTTGCATCTTTTATTAGTTTGTTCAACTTCATGGAGAAAATCAAAATTATAATCCGTAAAAACCAAGCATTTGTCTAAATGTTCCTTTTTAAATTTTAATCTTTTACGTCGTTGATTTTAATGTCCAAACAGATTGTAATTTTCTTGGAACTGATAAAGATTTCCAATCTAAAATATCGGGGTAATAAACTCGAATGGCTTCGTAAGGTTTAAGAAGACACCTTGCATTTCGGATAACTATAAGCCATTCTGAAGGAGCTTGACATTCACATTTTTATTGTAATTCTCTATTACCGCATGTACACTATCTACTGGCATACACGTATGCCCAGCTACCAGGTACGTTATTGCCAGTTCTTCAAAGTTCTCACAGTGGTTAAGGAAGTGAAACATCATTGATATCATTATACTGTTTTTATTTTGCCCAGGACAGTTGTCGCAGAAAAAGGAGACTAATTTAAATTGCCCCTCGTCGTTAAGTTTGGCTGAATACTGATATAAGTTTGGGCATATTTTGTTAACTTCTCTTTTTCCATCTTTCTCTCCCCAGATATAACAAAGCCCGTTTTGTGATTTACTCTCGTAAACTGCAAAATTACAAACTGCATATTTTCTGTTAAATCCAAACAACATGCTTGGTCCGTGGGGAGTAGCATACACATTTTTGTAAATCGAAGGACACCACAATATATTCATCTCCTTGAAGATCAAATTTGTTCTGCAAGAAATATTCGTTTTGCAATATCTTTAATATTCTGATGTTTGATAAAGTCAGCTCAGTCTTTTTCTGTTCTTTCAGATTCTGGGATATTTTCGAAGCGCTCACACAACGAACATTTGTCTTTTTTTGGTGGGATTATTTTCCTGCATTGAGCAATATATTCTATAAAGATTTCTCACACTCTTAATTTCTGCTGGCAGATACAACTTTGAGCTTGATCCTCGGCTATAATAAGGACAGCAAGAAAACTTTCAATAAAGTTTTTGAATTCTTCCATCTGGCGAAAACTAATTTTATGCTTCGGTTGTCAAACTTTTCTTCAATTTTTCCCTCAAACGAACTTCTTGCCATTTTCTAGGTGATATTCAAGGTACTTAAAAAAATTGCAAACATACTTTTTTTTGGTATGTTACCCTTTACAAAAAAAATACTGATAAGCTAAACTTCAACGCGATTCGCCTTCTGTTCTTTTTCGTCTTAGAAGTACAATATTGACACAGCCTTTGACAAAATTTCTTTTTTCGGTATAGCTGCGAATTGCCCAAAACCGTGAAAATAAAGCTTGTGTTTCTTTTTCATCAAAAGAATTGCATTTATTAACATACCCTTTGTTTTGGCATCGATTAGGCAGTGCCTTTTTCTTTTCAATGATTTTATTTTTATAATTTTTGCAATTTCGCCCCGAAACTCTACTTCTTTTGTTTCTTTACCTATCACTCATTTTCTTGTTATGTCGCATTCCTCTTTAATTTACTCTTCCGATGCGCTAGATGTACCAGTGGAACTTAACAAGTTTGAACTAAATTGGGAATCTTCACTTTTTGCGTCACTCTTCTCAGATTGAGTATTTTTACTACTAGTTTGGTTATTGCTTCTTACCTGTCCCTTCGCCCTAAAAACTTTTTGGTTCATTTGAATTGCTAAGTCTTGTCTTATCTTTGTCCGAGTAATCTACTGGTTTATCACCAGCATGTTTTGTGTCAGTCTTATCTAGGTTAGACATAATCGGGATTAAAGTTTCATTAAATATCTCAAAATAGCTCTCATTAACCTTATTATTATTTTCCAAGGTCACAAAAAGGCTTTGGTCATATTTGGCTCCACAATCTTCTAGAAAAGAATTTGTATCCATTCTGTTGCAAGTAGAAGCTGCAGAGAATCACCGTCATGAAGTAAAAGTTGGTTCCTTCTTCCAAGTAATGTTCTGGTGCTGATATAATAATATCATGATTTAAAGCTTCTCTTAGAATATTGAATTTAAAGAGGGATTTGCCCAAAACGTTATTTGTACGTTATACGTCGCCAATTTTCAAAACCAATAAAATGCTTTCTTTAGACAGGAAACTAAATTACACGATTTACAAAGGTATGTTTAAATAAATGCTATTATTAGTTACATAGACAATTGCGATGAGGACATGTCGGTTAAGCTTCTCAAAATATATGTATATATTATACGATATATATGTTGGAGACAGACGGCGAATTCGACCCGGGCCTAATATATTTGGACATATCGCTGTCTGTTCATAGCAGAAATACGAGATGCCGAAATAACAATACAATTCGGGATCTGGCTAACTCAATTTGAACGCATCCCCAAATATTAGATTGCTCTTTGGTCATATGACAAAAACGATTATTAAATTAAAACAAATTCATTATAGGGTCTAACATAACATTTATTGCATTATTTATTGCGACAGGAAGTACTTCAAGTACTTAATCTTATTTAGTACACACTTGCACTTCTTGTCACATTGTTTACGTTTCTTTGCTGTTTTCTAATAATTTTTGTACCATAACTGCAAGATTTTAATGTAAGTAATCATTCTAATTATAGAGTCTCAAGGAAGTTCAGTTGACAAGCATATATTTGAAGAAAAACTTTTTGAATTAGTGAAAAAAGTAGCGGTAATAATTTTACCACCGTGCTGACCGTTGATCAGAATTCAAATATTTTAAATGAACTCGAATAGCATCAGAAAGAAAGAAGCCGGAGAAAAACTAAGAATACAGGCATCTAAATAGATTTAAAATTATAAAAATAGGAGAAAACGAGAAAATAATTGCAAAACGTAACAGTGATTATGTGGTTTCTATTAATTATTATTGCGATATTAAGGAGGTGCATGGTATTTTAGAGAAAGCTCACAAAAGATACTGGCCATAAAATAAGATTAGAAAGCATTGTAATATTCCCAGAAGCGTGATCGAAGAGTATTTAAAATTATGTGTCAATTAAAGGAAAAATTAAAGCAGAAAGGGTTAGTAGTTAAACCAATAATTTCCTCAGGATTTAATAAAAGGGAACAAATTGATTTAATTGATATGCAAACAGAACTGAACGGGCCTTATAAGTTTATTATGAATTACCAAGATCACCCGACAAAATTTGTGTTCCTTAGAGCTCTAAAAACTGAAAAGGCAGCAGAAGTTGCCTACAATTTGATGGAGATTCTCTGTATTATTGGGACACCTCGTTTACTTTATAGTGACAAAGGTAGGGAGTTTGGGAATAAAGTAATTACAAGTCTTGCAGACATGCTTAAAGCGAAATTAATTCATGGTAAGCCACGTCACTCACAAAGCCAGGGATCTATTGAAAGAGCAAATCAAGATGTTCCGGATATTTTAATTACTTGGGGGCAGGAAAATCAAACGTCTAAATGGTCAGAAGGATTAAGATTTGTGCAATTACAAAAGAATAGATCATTTTACAGACGCATCCAGGCTATGTTTGGCATTCCAATTATTAACGGCTTGAATGATTCAAACCTTCCACTGGAAATCGTAGAAAGGTTAGAAGATGAGGACAATATTTACAGACTCCAAAAGACTGCTGGTGAAAATATCTGATGAATGCGGTACAGAATTATTAAATAATGATAATACCAACAATGCAACAAATGAAAAAAAATTTACAACACAACTTTTCCATAAATCATCCAGAAAATGATAACGTGGAGGAAGAACTGTTGAGGTAATTAAAGAAACACACATATATTAATTATATTTTGCTTAGAGTTACATGCTTTATTTCAGAGACAATGAAACCCGCTTAACATCAATAAATCAGCATCGGTCTGAAAGTATCAAAAGCTACAAAAGACAAGCAACAGAAATGTTACAACAAAGTTGCTCCAAATACTCTAAAGCTGAAATTGGACAGTAATGATTCCTGATACAGCAGGGGACGCTTAGCTCCTCGTAACATTTTGGCTGTTGTATTATCTAAAAGAGAAGATTTATACCAACTTGGCACATCAACTGGGATGCTGGAAAAACTAATAAATTTCAGGTACATAATTCATTAGTTTTACGATTCGTTTATAAATGTTAGAATTATTGTAATTTTACAGCCTTCTTAACCGACTACCTTGGCATCTTCAGATATACCGATTGATAAAAAATTCAGTTTGCGAACAGTTGCTGCTAAAGAATCGAATTCTGCACGGGGCTTTCTAGGATGCAACCGTCGTAAACAATGTGACAAGAAGTGCTAGTGTGTACTAAACAAGATAAAATGTAATAGTAAATGCCATTCAAGTACTTCCTGTCCCAATAGATAATGCAATAAATGTTATGTTAGTCCCTATAATGAATTTGTTTTAATTCAATAATCGTTTCTGTCATATGACCAAACTGCAATCTAACATTTCGGGATGCGTTCAGATTGAGTTAGCCAGATGCCGAATTGTATTGTTATTTCGGCATCTCATATTTCTGCTATGAACAGATGGCGATATGTCCAAATATATCGGCGACGGGCCGAATTCGCTGTCAGTCTCCAACATATATATCAAAAAGGCGTAAGCGCCACATTAGAAATTTAATGGATTTTGCTGGAAAAACTTACAATTTTGCTATAAAAGTGTTTTTTAAATTTCTCTAATAACTAAAATTAATTAAAACAACAATATAAAGCACCTACCTTTAAAGCAAACTAAGACGCTACAGCACTAGGTCGTAACTTAACCTATCACAATGGTGGTCGGTCGTTTACTGCCAACTGCGTGGCATTTTTTATGATGCGAAAACGTCGTTTACAAATTTCGAGATCAAATTCAAATCAAACCAGCCGGTAAACTTATTGTGTACTTTCGTGATGCGTAAAAATCTCATTTTGGCATTTTTGGTGCTTACGCTGTCGATATTCATTGATACTTCCTTGGTTATTATTTGAAAATCAATAATTAAATAGTTTCTTGTTGTATATTTGGGATGCCGTCTATTGGGTGATGACCAATTCATTAAGAAAGTGAACTAAATGCCAAAAACTTATTTGAAGCGGGGGTGAGAAAAGCTTGATGATTTCTCAAAATAAATGCAGACTTAAAGTAACATAAAGTAACGTAGGACATGATGAAAAGTAAACTAGAAATTATAGAGTTTGTGTTCTTAGAAGCATAAACAGTGTTTTCAGTACCAGCACCAACCACTGCAAACTTTCTTCAAAAAGCTAAATTCAGTACACATGCAGTACGCTAGAGCTTAATTTTACTAGAAGGTTATGCTTGAAACTGTCACTTATCATCATCATCAGTTCAGTGAAAGATTGATAAAGTATCATACTTAATTCCAAGGCAAGCAAAAGTTTAACTAAATAGGTAACTAGGGGAACATGTTCCTTCCAAAAATACTACTGCTATACAGGAAGATTGCTCCTCTTCAGTCCTTGAATAAGTATCCATCTAGTGAAGTACTTACCTTGTTTTTATTGTCATTGTTGCTATGTCTAGCTTTAGCTTTAAGACAAAATACATGCAGATGACAATTTTACTTTCCACATTGATCAGTCCTCGTATACTTAACTTTTAAGATTTTCCCACAAAAGAAAAACAAATACATCCTTC
>VTPC01090921.1:4669-41959 GCA_011009095.1 Ignelater luminosus
GGGGGTGCTAATGATCATTTCGCAGTATTTTTCAAGTCTGTCTCACACAGTATAGTACATCTCCCAAATTGACTTAGAATAAATAAATCATCTGATAGGAATATGTCTTTTTGTGTTATTGATTCTGTCCGGAATTTGTTCCAACCAAGTGAATTGCAAGTGTTATAGTTACTAGATCTCTTAATGCTCGACAGATTTGACATAAATACGATTTTGGAAGTTTTTGCAATTTGAAAGAAGTCCATTGAATCAAGATTTTCAAAAGGTCGTTCTTTTGTCTTAGGTATATTTGGCAACAAGATTGTTTTTGCGTTGTTTTACTTCTTGTCTTAGATAGGTATTATGCAGTTCCTTCAGATTAATAGTTTCCATGACTTGAACAACTTCTTGTTTGGTTGTCAAGACCACTGATGGGTTAAAAGCACCAAAACCAATCGTCTTGATTATCTTGCATAAGTTTGCAATAGACGTCAATCAATGCATTGAGTGGTTGCCTAGTCGTATTCTGAGTACGTGTAAGAAAATGAAATGAATGGTTTGATGACTTACGTATATAAAGTAAAAGTCAAGATATTCCTTGAAATGATATCAATTTTCTGTAACTTTCTCCAGCAAGGCTTATGATACATCGCAATAACAATAAAAAGGCCGAAAATATTTATTCTGCAACTGAGAAACAAACTCTTCCAAGACTGTTGAAATTCTCTACACGTCAATCGTTATGGTAGTCTTCTGGATTGCAACAAACAACATACAGCTTTCGAAGCTCAACTGCTGGAATTTTATACCCGTACAAATGACGTCTCAATCAATTTTGAACGTTGAATAATTTTGCTTTTACTATTGGGTAGGTCTTTACATTAAAAGATCAAAATGTTTTTAAAATCTCGAATGGAACTTATAACAATATCTTTTAGTGCTTGTCCAAATTAATCAAACAAGATAAATAGAACTTACATGAAACCTCCTTTTAACACGCCATTTCCAGTTGACGAATATAAATTCAGATCGTTTTCAGAATTATCTTAAATTTCGAAACGTTTTCCAATATAATATACGGCGGAAAAGATTTTTATAGTTCATGCGGAATAAATAAAAAATAGCCTAACGCCGCTAGAGGGAAACTAACCCATTTCCTCCTTTTCGTTTCTTGATATCGAATACGTGCTTGATAATGGCGTATGTGGGAAGTAAAACTGACACTAAAGCATTTTTTATATATTCGTAAAAGCCAGACAAGTATGAAATACAAGGATTTATTAGCAGAAGGCTAAAGGAAATTCGAGATTTCTTTTTTTTATATAAAAAAGTGTTGGCCTCTGACTTTAAATGGAAAAATAAAATTAAAAAAGAATTTGAGGTAGAATAAAATGGCTCCTCTTTAATAAATATAAAAAGTTTTATCAAATTAGGGGGTTGATTCTTTTTTAGAATTTAATTTTACTCTTTTTATCAACTCATTTAAATTCCTCGTAGTAAATTACTGAGGAAATAATGTATTCCATTCACATTTAACTTACGCGGACATGATTCTTTCGAAGATTTAAAGAATTTACTCATGCCGTTTATGTATGCAAATTTAGAAAAATTTTCTCGTGTGAAATTTATTATTCACGACTTCATGTTTATGTTTCTACATACATAGATTCCGACACACTCTAAATTTTCCCTTTTGTATTTATTTATTGCACTGGAATGTTATGTAATAGTAAAACCTGGAGATTACAAGAGATTAGAATATTTCAATCCTGAAATATGAGACTCTTGTTTTGATAGTATAAACAAATTAGATTTTAATATTCAACATAAAGTACAAGATAAAAATGCCAATAAATTTTAAATATATCACATTCTTGCGCACCTGTTTGATAATGATAATAAATGGATAAGCTTAAATCCACCAAAAAAACGAGAGCCGCCAACCTTTATGAATTATTCAAAAATCAAAATAAGCTCATGCCGTATCCGGCGCGCACACGTATGAAAACCAGCAGGCTCATAGTGGCAGAATCGTGCATAATATTTATAAAAAAGGTGTTTAAGTATGTACTGCGTATATATGAACGCAAAATGATCTAATTCCTATTATATTTTATCTTCCAACACTGCGTTATCTCCGTTTAAACAAGCGTTCTTGTAAATTAACCGTCAACCCTAACGAAATGGGCAGCCGGTTCGCGTGGTCTACAGTTAAAAGGGCACGTGTGGCTTTCTGATAACCTATGTTTAACTTTGCTAAAAACACGTTTAAATGCCGATAATTTGCATGTATAACAGTGGAAACGTTAACATTTGTTATATAAACTAATTAAGTCGAACGATAATGGAATTTGTTTTTCTGTTGAACCGTTTTTTACGCTCCTCTTGCATTTTTTACATTCTACGGTAAATAATGACCTTGTTTGTGATCGAGATAGAGTTTGTTTATTTAAGAGAGTACGTAAAAAAGCCATGAATGATTAAAGTATTTTTGGTTTTAAATTATAGTTACCATCCTAGTTGTGATTTGACAACTGCGTCAATAAAATTGTTTATTATAGGAGAAAAGGCTGTCAAAAAAACTAATATTTTTAGCTACTGCCGACGTATAAAAGAAAAATCATCCTCGCATCATTTATCAAAAGTATTATTGGAGTTCAATTCTAACTTTTACAGTCTATCAGTGACACTTCAGCTTTCATTTATAATACAGTCCTAACCAAACTTTCGTTTTGGATGGAGTACATTTACATACATAATAAAACATTTTTCTTTTTAAATTTACCATTTTAAAAACATTAACTTAGAGATGGTGATAATCTAATTTCCACGGCCATATGAGATGACAATTTCAGTATTTACAGAATTTTTATCTGGAATGATACACTAACCTTTAAAAATGACTGTAATTTGTTTTCGTAGTAATTTTTTCAATTCTTCACATATATATTTTATCATTACTGCAAAACTTAAAGAAGCGGCAAAAATCATTTTAAATAATGAGATTAGCACACATATGCAGAAGAAGGTCGTTGCAAGCTGACGTGCTCATTAATAGTCGAATAATTAAACAAGAAATCTAAATAAGTTATTTTTTTTTATTGTCTTAGTATTACAATCTGGTCAATTATGACCAATGAGCAATTTTATTCTAACCTAGCTTACTATTTGAAAAAACTTAAATTAAGGTATACTCATCAGTGTCCTTAATGTTCAGCTGTCTTTTAACTAAGTACACTACACCTGACGTGTACACTACCGCACAATTCTCTGCTTTTCACTGACTCTAACACTAATTCAAATTAGCTCAAAAGGTTTAAGTCTTTTGAGCCTTCTCACTAGTTGCGTGTTGTCAAGGAGCTGGATGGCTTCAACATTCACGTGCTGATGAAGTCTTTCTTCATGTTGTCTGGCAAATCTTGTGATAATTTCATCCACAGTCTCCATTTCCAGGTCTCGATGGAGGTCGCTGTTTCTAGAGTACCAAGGTGCATTTACCATACTTCTCAATACTTTATTTTGGACTCGTTGTATAATTGTTTTATTACTTCGTTTGGTACAGCCCCAGAGCTGAATTCCGTAAGTCCAAACTGGTCTAAGTATTTGTTTGTATAAGAAAATTTTATTATGCAGAGACAGAGTGGAATTCCTACCAATCAGCCAGTACATTTTTCTGTATTTTAGGTTTAGCTCTTCTTTTTTCTTTTTGACATGAGGCTTCCATCGCAGTTTTGCGTCTAGGGTCATGCCCAGATACTTAGCTTGGTTTGAGTAGGGGATTTGTTGACCATTAATGTTTACTGGTATTGGTTCTATTTTTTTGTTTTTAAAATCTACATGTACTGACTTACTTTCATTCAGCTTGATTTTCCATGTTTTTGTCCATTTCTGTATTTCTTGAATAGCGGTTTGTAGTTTTTCAGTTGATTCTTCATTATTATTTCCAATTGCCATTATAGCAGTGTCATCCGCAAATGTGGCTATTGTGTTATTTTCTGGTTGTGGAATGTCACAAGTATATAGCAGGTATAGAACCGGACCTAGGACACTTCCTTGTGGCACTCCCGCTTCAATTTCTTTCAGTTCAGAATAGGCATCTTCCTGCTTTATTCTGAAGAATCTATCGGATATATATGAATGTAATATTTCTACGTACTGTTCTGGGAAATATGAGTTTAACTTGTGTATTAGCCCTTTGTGCCAAACTTTGTCAAATGCCTGGGCCACATCCAAAAAGACTGTAGAACAAACTTTTTTTTCTTCGAGGCTCTTCTCAATAATACTTGTTATTCTGTGGATTTGGTCAATCGTGGAATGCTTGTTTCTGAATCCAAATTGATGTGTTGGTATTAATTTTTGTCTCTCAATAACAGGTTTCAACCTTTTGAGTAGTAATTTTTCAAATAATTTTGAAATTACTGGTAATAAGGAAATAGGCCTGTATGATGTCACTTCGTGTGGTTGCTTGCCAGGTTTTGGTATCATAATCACTTTCGCGATTTTCCACAAACTTGGCACATATCGCAGTCTGAAGGATGCATTTATTAAGTTTGTTAATTTTACTATGGCTTTCTTAGGCAGATTTCTGAGTATTTCCCCAGTTATTAAATCGAACCCCGGAGATTTTTTTGGATTGATATTATTTTTAATTTTATTGATTATTTCTTTTGGAGAGGTGAGTCGTATACTTTCTTTCTCTTGTATTGAATTTTCTGTTGTTAATTCTTCTGCTAATTCTTCGCTGTCTTGAAAGATTTTTTCTAGATGATTTCCAAACAATTCTGCTTTTTGTTGATTACTCCGTGCCCACTTTCCATTTCCCATTCTTAGTGGCGGGATTTGCAGGATCGGTCTTTTTAATCTCTTTGTTGCTTTCCAAAAAGAATAGTCTGTACAACCATCGTTGGTAAGTTCTTTCAGATATGTGTTAATAGTGTCATTTTTTAGCAGTTTTATTTCTCTTTTCAATTGTTGACTAAGATTATTTAACTTTGTTTTATCTTGGGGTGATCTTGTTTGTTACCACCTTCGTCTTTGTTTTCTTTTTTCGGTTATTATTTGTCTAATTTCTTTTGGGTAGTTATTTCCTGCAGTTCTTTTTCTAAGTGTAGGAGTATTTTCCCAAGCTGCCTGCTGTATATTTCTTACAAACAACTCCACGTCTTCATCAAGTTGTTGCTCATTTTTTAATGGTACAGAAAGATTAATATTTTCTTCAAGACTCATCTTAAAGCTTTTCCAGTCAGTGTGCTTGTTTACTAACATCGGGCAAGCTGCTTTCTCTATTACAGTTTGACTTAATGTTAAGATAATTGGTGAATCGTCTGAATTCATATCCCAACCTTCTTTTATTTGTATGTAATTTGCAGGAATGTTCTTTACAATATAAAAATCTATCAAATCTGGTATTTTATTGTAGTACGTCGGCCAGTATGTTGGCTTTCCAGTAGACATCACTTCGCATTTATACTCTTTTATAGCTTCATAAAGTTCTTTGCCTTTGGTCGTAGTCAATCTTGATCCCCAAGATATATGTTTAGCATTGAAATCCCCTCCAATAATAAATCTATTACCTTGTCTGTTTAGAAAATCAAGATATTGGTTTCGTTTTAGTGCATGTTTTGGTGGACAGTAAACTGCCACTACTGTTATTTGATAGTTTTTCTTTCTTACATTGACTGCAGTAGCTTGTATTTCTTCTGTTTCGTTTCCAATTTCTTCATAATGTAGGATGTTTTCTTTGATTATTATTGCACTACCCCCTTTAGCAGTGTTTTCTGGATGTATGGTGTTGTAGACCTTATAACCTTTAAATTTGATATGTGTTTGTTTTGTGAAATGTGTTTCACTTATAAGGCAGATGTCAATTTTTTCTATGTCGAGGACTACTTGTAATTCTTGCTGATGTTGTAGCAGTCCGTTAGCATTCCAGGCCATTATTCGAAGATCATTAGCCATTTTTATTTTTAGGGATGGCTCCTTGTCTGCCATATTCAAGCTTAATTAATCTTTCGTCAAAGCTTTTCATTAAACTTGCTTATTCATTTAATTTGCCTAGAATTAGCTGCAAGTTTTGTTCGATGTCTGTAGTTTGTTTGGTGCTTTCTTTTCCTTTATCTGTCTGTATTGGCTCTTTCAATATTTGACTGTATGGTACATGATTTATTTTTTTGTAAGAATTTAATTGTGTTGCATATTCTTTAATTTCATTTCGGACAGGTTGTTTTGGTTTTTCTACTTTCTTCATCCTGTTTGTTTTTATTTTTTGAAGTTCTTTTGCTATATTACATCCACGGTAGTTGGCTGGATGGGCCTCTCCACAATGGACACATTTTGGCTTCTCGTTTGTTGGTTTGGTACAGTTCCTAGTAAGATGTTTCCCAGTGCATTTGACACATCGCGATTCTTTGGCACGGTAACGTTGGGTATGTCCGTACGCTTGGTAATTTTTACACTGCGGAATTAGTTTTGAAGCCCTAATTGGTTCTATTTGGACTCCGATGCCCAGAATATCCTTAATTTCATAAATTTTGTTAATATCTTCATCATGGCTAAACACTAAAGTAAAAATGTCCAGTGGTTCCTTTGTTTTCCACTTTAATTTGTTAATTACAGCTATTATTTTATATCCTCTTTTGACCAGTTCTCTGGTTATTTTTTCTCTATTACAGTCATGGGGTAGATATTTTACTACAACTTTGATTGGCCGGTTTTGTTTATTTTCGTAGGAGTGCCACGAATAGCCATTTTCACTTAGCATTTTTGTCAGTGCCCTACAGCATTCACCATCAGGCACATTTATTTTAATGTTTCTGTTATTAATTATTTTTATTTGAAATCCTATCATAATTTCGCTCACTTCTTCATGTAGTTTTTCAAAATGTTTAACACTATCTATTATTACTGACGGAGGTTGTTGAGTTTACTTAGCTTTAATTTGTGTAATTTTAGTGGCTTGTTTTGTAGGTGGGGTTAATGAAGTATCCATTCTTCTTTTCTTAGTTCCCTTTCCTTTCACTCAAGTTATTATTGAAGAATTCTTATTCCTTAACTAATTAAATTTTGTCAACATAGATTTTGGTGTTCAACTCGATTGTTTTTAATAATAAAATTCTAATTTCAAATGTTAACATTACTTAAGTGTAAGTGACGTATTTATCGTTGCAAAGAAAAAACGTAATAATGCCAGTCATTTCAGATTTTACTTGTTTAGTGTGAATTACTCTTGCTAGCAAGATTTTCAGCTCAATTACACGATAGAAACTTGACAAAATTATTTCTTTTACAGTGCCTTATCCGATTCAAATGGAGTCGGCATTCCCGTCTCCCTGTCTAGAGCGTCTTCTCGTCTCTAACCGTTCTCTCGGAGATCTTCATTCACCTTGTCCTTCCATCTTGTCTTTGACCTCTTTCTCTTCTTTCTACCACCAACCTCTTCTCAACTCTTTTCTCAACGTAATCCTCACCCCTTCTTTGCACATGTTCGAACCTTCTTAGCCTGCTGTCTTCGATCTTTCTACCAATAGACCCAACCTTAACCGATCCTCTAATAAGCTCATTCCTGATCATGTCTTTCCTAGTTACTACACACATCCACCTTAACATCCTCATTTCAGCCATTTGTATTTTCTTTTCTTTGGTCTTCGTAACAGCCCATGTCTTCGCTTCTTTCATCATAGCAGGTCGCACCACCGTCTTATACATCTTTCCTTTCATCCTGCAGCTCACACTTCTGTCACACAGCACTCCGCTTGTCTTCACTCTATGGTGAATTTCTGTATCCAACCCTTCATTGCTCTGTACATTCGACCCGAGGTACTTAAATATCTTGACCGATGGTAACTGTTCCTCTTAAAGTTTTATAAACATGCCTTTCGCTTCCCTGATTGTCATATACTCCATTTTCGACCTACTGATCCCCATCCCTGTCTTTTCTAGCACTTTTCTCTACTCTTCCAACTCTTCCTCCAGTTGCTCTCGGGTAGATTCGCACAGAACTGCTTCCTCCTCTCTCTCACTAACATGTTCAGCACTAGCTCGAACAGGTACGGGCTTACACTACTCATACATCTCCAAACTTCTTGCCTGGGCACTCTATCACATGCCTTCTCAAGGTTAATGAAGATCACGTGCATCTCGACTTGCATGTCTCTGCACTTCTCCATCAATTACCTCAGCGCAAATATCGCATCCGTTGTTCCCATTCCTGGCATGAACTCAAATTGACAAAACTATTTAAACTTTCTTGTTTATAATAAATAAATAATTCAAGTACTTGTAGAAACAAACTATAAAAGTAGCTGACAATAGTTGTATCTGTGGTAATAACACTCTAGTTAAACTTATCTGACGATTGCAAAACTGGACCTAAAGGTTTACATAATAGGCTATTGTGTAATTTTGTTTCGTCTATCTTTTTCCATATTATTTCCCCCTCTTATACTTTCTTCTTATGTTCTGTATTACATTCTGATCTCACTTTGGTTTTGTTTCGTATTGGTTTCAACTTGGTAATTTTTTTAACATCGAACCTTCTTCTCTATGCCCTATCATTGTGACTTTTATGATTTTAAAAAAACTTTATTCTCTTCTAGTTAGGATTTCTTTTATTTCATAATCCATCAATTTTTGATATTCTCTTTTGTGTATTTTTTTGGTCCATATATTTTTCTTACAATCTGTCTTTATGGTTTCATTATACAAACACTATTCAAGCAGCTTCTATGTGATCAAAAGTGTAAACACTTCCGCGATTGACATAATGCTACCGTTCGATATGCATGACTCCACGTTCTATTTTCTTATTAAATCGTCTCAGGAGATTTCTAAAACAAGGAAGAAGAGGGAATTTATTTACATTATGACGATTTTATTACACTATTATCATAAATATGTACATTAGCGACCTTTAATTGAAAAGTGTCTGTTTAAAGATTTTGAACGATTTCTTCAGAAACTACGCATTAATATACTTTGTCAAGCGATAATAATATCATCATTATGAAAGCACCTTTGCCAAAGCTGCTTTAAATTAGTTTTCTTCGGCTTTGGTAAGTCGCTACTATAACCCATAAGTTTTCTACTGAATTTTAAGAAAAAGGGTTGACAACTGTATTATGGGAGCATTATTATTTAAAAAACTTTTCAGCTGTTGCAGTTTTCAGATGTAACATCGATGAGTGAGCAGACGAACCGAGTGTTTCAACATACGACGTTTTAAGCAGTGTGATGGAATTTAATTTTTTTGTCATAGCATTATGCGAAAACGTTTTTGTGAATGCAAGGCAGTTTATACGGTAACTTGTGATACAAAGTTTCCATTTCACAGCACGAGATCCTTGATAGTACAATACTTGCCAGCTGTTAGTCTGCTTTTGCCATTTCGTAAGTGCTGCTGAAGTAAACCTCTACGTTACGTGATTTTCCGAAAAAATCGAACAGTTTCGAGCAGATACGCTTGATACTATATAAAGACACTTCTAATCTCTTTCTGTCTCTCTCCTTCCAGAAGAGCCTAAATATAGAAATTTATTTATCGGACATGTTTTTATGTTCTCATTACCTTTTTACACTTTCATTCTCTTTTCTAGCAAGAACTCGCATTTTCGCGATCAACATGCAATTAATATCCTGAATAAACAGTGATTGGACCTTGCAATTAGAAGGATGCCGCCAAGACTTCTCTCAGAAAAGTTTGCCATATTTGTTATATCTAGATACTTCCTCTAATTTGTCTAAAACTTTGCCCCTTATCAAGTGGTAAATTTGAAAACTTTAGACAAAGCTTCATAATTTTTATTGTGTATGATGTGAAAGTTTTGACTGGTAGAATCAGAAATTGACGTTTGTGACACTACTGCTCTATTACACTACCTAGTATGCATAGGCATTGTCGTGGACGCCGGCAAGATCTTTCCCAAGGAAGGCAAAATATTTAGTTGCATTTACTTCGATCTACACATAATCAAGTTTTTCGTGACAATAAGGTGTAGTCTAGCTTCTCCCCCACACCCATGTTCCTGTGTATTGAACAATATGTTAATAAATTCTCAACTATGTACTCTTTCTGCCGGCCTTGAATGTCTCGTCTAGCTGTTCTACTGCGCAAGTGTTACCGCTACAGCATAAGGTTGTCAGATCTGGAAATAATTACGTTCCTAGAACAGCATCTTTTCAAATCTAAAATAATTTGCCACGAGATTCTTAACGGCCGATGGATGCATTCAACTTATATATTTTTTTGATCTACTACAAGGTGTTACTGACGAAAGATCCTGACGACTTTTCGGTTTGGAACTCGAAAACTCGGGCCTTTGGTAGACCAAGTAAGGAAATTATTACTTTTGGTTTTCTAACTAGCTGCACCACTGACAAGCTCAAACTATAAATTAGATATTTACAGTTGCAGAGAATGTAAGAAAGATTCGTAAGTAAGAATTGGGGAACTAAGGGGAAACTCTTCCGCTCAAAATGACCATTTCTATACGTCTGAGAAGGCAAGGATTTTTTATCTTCAAGTCACTTACAACTTTCTGTTGTTTGAGGGTTCTAGTTCATCTTTTAAACCGTTCTACCATATGACCAGATCTCTGCAATTCATCGGTGATTGGAAAAAGAGCCAAATAAGCCCTTGATATCTTCAAAGTGTTTCAGCAATCATTCAGAAAATACAAGTTATAAGATATCAATCAATAACTGCGACTGAACACTCAAAATTCAAGTTCCAAGTTCAGACAAAATGGCGAGCACATTCTGGGTCTTACTGTTGCTTTTGAACAGTTCGGTTATCTATTTCTCTTCACGAATAACTGGTAACTATCAACATAGTCTTTCTAGAAGCAAAGGCAAACCCAATTTTCTTAGTCTTCAACAATAAAAGTTCTTATAAGGACGAAAACACTGCACTGTTTACTCTGTCAGGGTGTTTCAGATAGGAGAATTTCCCCACTGGAGTTGCTCGAGTCAAAGTGACTCGTTTTACATTTCTTTAAATTTTTGAAAATTTCTTATAGTTATTGCATGACATCTTGTATTAATTTGTTTGCTAAAGCTTCTAATTAATACAAATAATTCAGAAATGACGTATCTAATATTTAAAGGCTGCAAAGGTTTGGAGAAATGAAGCAAATTACGTTTGCTTCAAAATGAATAAACTGGGTAATTGACAATAGCTACGTGCCCAAGTGGTTCATGTAGCATGAACTTATCCTAAAATCACCTTAGAAAATAGAAGAAGATCTTTTCTGTATCGACAAAGTTGAATCTATTAATGGTTACAAAATCTGGACGTAACTGAACATCCAGTCCGAAGTGAAACATGTTTGGTGTCTGGAAAAACCATAGACCGTGTCACAATGCCAAGTAATCTGGTGTTATCGTTAATTACTAGTTTTGTCCAGGAGAATGCAAATGACATTGACATTGTTGTCCCTGATCTTTCCAATTTTGCAAATGCAACTCTATCAAAATTCAGATCTCTTTAAACATATGAGTCTTGCCCATCCCAATGGGCGATTCTATAAACGTATTCGACGACGGATAATTCTATAATTTAATGTCAGTTCCGTGAAGATCTTCATTAGTAATTTGTGAAGTTTTGATTATCGGTTACGATCGTTTTATAACTAGAAACTAGGAATGTCTTTGCTACCCAGATTCCGTTGATACTTGACTTTTTTCATATATTCGAGCTATACCAACTCAGGTTCCTAACTCGTCGGTAAAAACAACACAGTGTTGTTGATTGAGATTTAATTCTTCACGCTTCTGAGTCGGCTTATGTTGGTCAGCAGCATCTTGATCTGGTATGTTTACTGTGCAATCAATTTCGCACTATCTGAATCTATATCATGGTTAATTATCACGATTAATGTTTGGTCTGTCATCTATGCTGTCCTTTTGTCAGAACTACCTTCATATCTGAAGAACGGATTCTTCTAGTTTTCTGTTCGATTTTTTGCTTATGTAGCTCAGATCCTTTTTCTTGATTACTGACGGCTATATTAACAACTGAACTTTTACTTAATAGTTGAAGATAAAAATGATAAAAAATGAGAGAATGCGAAATGTCCTTTAATTTGCGTTATAGTTTAACAACCAGCCTTTCGTCGTTATTTGTTAAATGTTTGGTTTGTCTGTGCAAAAGGCAACTTTCTAAGGAAAGTTGATTCCGAATATCTTAGGAAAAAAAAAGAAAATGGATTGTGATTAAGATCAAGATCAAGATCAAGACCAGTGCCTAGTTTGAAAACTGAAATCATCAATTTTTTCAAAAAACTATCTTGGGATTTACAAATAGAAATATTATCAAAACTCACTACATTTTTTTAAATTAGTACAGCAACATGGTAGCAAATAGAAACATTATCTATCTTTTCTAACAAGGCCAAGCGATTTATTGTGTATGATTCTTTCTAATTCTCGAACTATAACTGACATGAGATTCTAAATTTCGTCCTTGTCGTAATTCCACAATTTCTTATTTTGGCTAAATAAATTTGGTAGGAATTAAATTCTTCATTTTGCTCCTGATTGGAAGATGGAGGCAAACTAGGCCAAAACAATATTATTTTCTGTTTTCTGACATGATTACATTCTATTGGCTTTTGATACTCTTTTTATTTGCATGATCATTTGTTTAATATAACAGTTTTTTGTTATTCATTTTCAGTGATAGCTTACGTTTATAATTGTAATGTTGCGCTCTTGAGTTCAATGAACTTAACTCTTTTGAAATCTATTTTAACGATTGCTAATTACAGTCTAAAATAAAATTTATAGGAATTATCTTTAATTACATTTTAGTAGAAACAATATTGTAAACTACATGCAAAACAAAGCTAATTACACGTATACAAACATTAATTAATTATATGGCACCGAAAGCATTAAAATTTTCAGACGTATAATAACTCATAGTATTCAGAATGTTATAACTTTAAATGAAAATGGCAATAAAGAATTTAATGGCCCATAATTTCATTTTTTCCCACAAAAAATTCCGGAAGGAATGTCGAATAATTAAAACAAATTAATCTACGATGCTGACCTGAAAAAAATGGTCGATATTTATATTTTTTTATATTTAACCCAGACATTTTTCATACTCCTTTCATTCTATTATGCAGACGAACACATTTACAGAAAAACGACTAAATGCCCCAAAAAATAAACGTCAGACCAGAAAAATTTACTAGCCAAGTTTAAATTAACAGAAATTTTTCTTTCTTCTTTATTAAAAAAATTTCATACAAAGCAAAGCAAACCGTAGCTTCGAATTATTATTATTATTATTTTTATTATTATTATTATTAGGCGACTCGCTAAAATTGCGGGCGAAATCAAGATTTACAAGGAAAAAGCTTGAAAAAATACACACAGATACGTATGTAATTCAACGCCCTTGTTGCTACTTGCTCTCTCTTTATTCCCCTAAATATTTCTTCTTTATTACAACTGTACCCGGATATTCTTTTATTCGGGCAGGGTGGTTTTTTACGCCTCGCTTTGTAAACGATGCCGGAATATTCGTGAAGTATGAAAATAGAATCTTTGTTTAGTTTCGTGTTATATACGTGTCATTATAAAAAGAAAAATAAAATAAGGGAAAGACACCCCGCGTTCACGTCTTCTCTCTGTTTATAATTTATGTACCTCTTTAGCAATTTACTAAACTCCTCTTAAAGGTTCACTTTCATCAAGATTTTAGGGGTTCTCATAAGAACTTTGCGTGGTAATATTTCAGGTAGATGAGACAAACCCTTTGTTATTATCTTCTAATTTAGGATAATATATTTAAGTTGTAAGCCCAAAGACCGCGCTTTTGTGTGAAAATTCTCGGTCGAAAGGCTTTTACATGAGATGAGTTTGTAGCTAAAGTCATTTTAAGAATTTTATTATGAAAGGTCTTATATATAACTACAGTTTCTTTGCTTTATTATCAGCTAGTGTATTACTCAAAAGACGGGTAATAAAAATATAAACAACCAGAGGAAGTTGGCTCTTATATTCTACGGTATTATTGCAAAGATATTTTGTATTTATATGTGGCTCAGAAAGATTAAAGGAAAACAGTAATTATGATATGTCCAATAAGCTCTAATTTAATCTGTTTTTATTTACTAAATAGTAATCATAAACGAATAAAAATCACCATATCAAGGGATATACTGAATGATGACTGAAGGAATTGTATTTGTTCCGATTCACTTTCAATCTTGAATTTCTGTATGCTATACAGTGTCTCACTACTCCGTAGTAGATCTGAATAATGTTGATATAAGCCAAAATATTTTTTCAAGATATAATCAAAGCTCAACCAATCAATGTGTATTGAGTATTGACTATTGACTATTGACTATCTTCAAATGAGTGTACTGTATTGCATACATGAGCTAATTAAATTCAGGGTGGGTTTTATATAATCAATATTCTGAGAAAATCAAAGCACGAAATCAATTTTCTTGCTGTTAATACAAACTCTTACCTGGTTCATTGATGTCTTGAACAGCACCAGGGATATCTTCTCATAACACTGAAAATCAAGAATATTCATCGGTGGATATTATATAAACTGAAAGTAATTTATTGCAGCACCATCTAAACCATAAGTGATGAAAAGGACCTCGCTCAGAACGCTCTAAACTCAATGCGTATGTCAATGTTGACTAAGAACCCAAATCATCGTACTATCTCTAAGCTGTGCCTTAAATCCCATTGGAAGGAAGTGCATACGAAAGGAAATGGCGTTCTAAATCCACTATGTTGGTTTGAATCTGAACTATCGTCGAGCATGAAACTTAATGTGCGCCTTCAAAAAAGTTTGGGAAAACACAGTTAAGATTTAGCAGCAGACGACTCCCTCAACGGTGATCATTTTGAATAATAGCTTTCCAAGCAGAGAATTTTGATCTTTAGTGAGATATGACCTTTCTGATGGAATTCATAGCACCTTTGTTAAAGTCTAAGGAAGCATTGTGCATCAATTCTAAATCATTAAATTTCTTCATTGAAAAGGCTGTGGATTTTTTTTTCTTGTCAACATTTAAAATCAAACGCGAAAGAATTTACTCATCTCGAAACCTAAAAGAAAAATATTTTAGATTTGGTTAATCTCGAATAAGTAATTATGATAAAAATTGACAACTCTTCCAAGTACTTCTTATTGAGATATGTAAGGTGATCAAAGTTCCGATCAATCTAAACACATGCGGTGGAAGGATTCAAAGAAAAAGTTTGAATAGGCAAAAGGTTGCTGCCAAGCTAAATATTTAGCTGTTATATAATATGAGCACACGATTTAAATTCCAAAATTCGTATCCATTCAGTTATTGAGTTTAAACACGCTCTAAGCGTAAATGCATCATTTCCAGGTGTAAAGGTTTACAAACTGCCACGCAAGCCAGTTCTTCAGTCTTTTACGAGGGTGGTCTGAAAAGTTTCCGACTTCAACGTGAAGATGGCAGCACTCGTAAATAAAAGCTACTGAATTTCGTTGTTCATCTGTTGACAGTTACTCACCAAAGTTTCAGCCATTTTGGACGCGCAGTTTTTATGTAGCAGTCGTTCGAGTGAGTTGATGTGAGTTTTTTTTGTGAAAATGGACAAAATCGAGTATCGAGCTGTCATTAAATATTTGTTTTTGAAAGGCAATACACCTTCGCAAATAAAAGATGAGTTAGATTCTGTGTATGGGGACTCTGCGCCATCATTTACCACAGTGAAATTTTGGGCTGCTGAATTTAAACGTGGCCGTAAGAGCCTGGGAGACGATGAACGTTCGGGACGTCCAAAAACTGCAACTACCGACGAAAACATCGCCAAAGTTTACCAAATGGTGCTAAACGACCGCCGAATTAAAGTGAGAGAGATAGCAGAGGTTATTAACATGTCAAAAGAACGTGTTTGTCACATATTAAATCAACATTTAGGCATGAGAAAGCTGTCCGCGCGTTGGGTGCCGCGTTTGCTCACGTTAGACCAAAAACGTGTTCGAATGAATATTTCCAACGCTCTTTTGGCGCAGTTTAGGCGAAATAAATCCGAGTTTTGGCGCAGATTAATTACTGTAGATTAAACTTGGATACACCATTATACGCCCGAAACAAAAATACAGTCCAAACAGTGGACTGCAAAGGGGGAACCGGCTCCAAAAAAAGCAAAAACTGTTTTTCGGCTGGGAAAGTGATGGCGACTGTTTTTTGGGATAGTCATGGAGTTATTTTAATCGATTATCTTCAAAAAGGAAAAACCATTACAGGAGCATACTATGCATCATTACTTGACAAGCTGAAGGCAGAACTTGCAAAAAAACGGCCACATTTGCAGAAAAAGAAAATCCTGTTTCACCAAGACAACGCACCGTCTCACACCTCAGCGGTTGCCATGGCGAAAATCCACGAATTACGGTTTGAACTGCTTGACCATCCGCCTTACTCACCAGATCTAGCCCCAAGCGACTTCTTTTTGTTCCCTCATCTAAAAATTGCGTTCGGAGGACAAAGATTTTCGTCAAATGAAGAGGCAATCACCTTCGTGAACAATTATTTTGCAGAGAAAATGCCGAGTACTATTTGGACGGGTTACAGAGATGGGAGCATCGCTGGGAGAAGTGTGTAGAGTTACAAGGAGACAATGTTGAAAAATAAAAAAAAAAATCAGAAAAAATGTCTTGTATCTTTGTTAGGTCGGAAACTTTTCAGACCACCCTCGTATAGCAAGATTTCAGTCAACTGGATATTTAGTAGTCCTGTCACAAAGGAGGCAGAACTTAAACAAATGTATTATTATAGGAATATTCGATAGAGGTAATGAATTCTGCAAGTGGATCTTTAACTAATAAATCAGAATTACAATCATTAGTGTAACCGAGGTGCTAATGCTGTTGCCTAACTACTATAG
Source organism: Ignelater luminosus (assembly GCA_011009095.1). Taxonomy (NCBI): domain Eukaryota; kingdom Metazoa; phylum Arthropoda; class Insecta; order Coleoptera; family Elateridae; genus Ignelater; species Ignelater luminosus. The sequence goes on from VTPC01090921.1 coordinate 21,548, forward strand.
TTAAAATGGCACTAGCGCAGTAGCGTCCGAGTAAATTCCAGCGTGTACTTGCTCGATTTATACTGCTTACCAGGAGAACAGTTATGGTCTGGTGATAACCAAGCAAATAAATGGCAGATTTGAAGACTCGCCACTATCCTAAAAAAGCTAGCTGGGGTGGGTAATTCTGTATCTTTGCTTCCGAAACTAATGTGCTAAATCTCATTAATCTTTTTATTACGTTTGCATTTAAAATTCTGTACAGTCTTTTTAAATAAATTGAATTTTTGAAATGATTCAGCGCTTTCTACCTAATATTCTTTAGTACTACTGCTCTGAAGTGCTAACATCACCCCAAAGATTACCAAGACGTCTTTTTTGCAATGAGCGACTACAATCAATACTCATAAACAATCGTATTTCCGTGTACATTGTATTATTGGTCAGTCTTTGATGTAAAATAAATTAATCTTTTTCAAGACGAATGATGTTTTAAAAAAATATTCAGACAAACCAGGTCAAATCTAATGAAACCTTGAAAGAAGATTCAAGTCCAATAGTTCTCAGTTTTTCAAATTAGCAAAGTTCAAGGCTTTGATGTACCAGTTTCTCAAATTTGAATTTAGTTGATTTGGGTATCTTAATTGAGCTTGGTAGTTCTAAATCGAACATCATTTTTTTCTGAATTGTTGCACAACCGAAACCACAAATCGTTAAATTTCATCCTAGACTCAATAACATTGTTTTCCATTGGGGCTTTTGTATACTGAAAAGTCATCAAGCCTGATGTTTGAGTTTTATCAAGAAAAGGAAGGCAATGAAGAGTTGATAAGGCAGAGAAGAAAATAGAAAAATATTGTTAGCTCGATAAGGATGATTTCTACTGAAGTGACATGGCTATTCTTGCTGTTATTTTTATGTAGATGTAAATAAACTAAACTATCTAAAGACACAGTGGAGAAAACAACATACAGTTAAAAACCTGTTAAGTTTAGTTTTACTCTAACACTAATACGAAGAGTCAAACCAAAACAGTGTTTCTCAATCGGTGTACATTAAGCTAAATGCTAGTGCCCAATTATATTATAATAACCTGTTCAACAAAGTAAGAGGAATTCTTTTTGGAAAAAGTATATTCGAGGTATAATCAAGTGTATCCAAAGAGACTTCAAAGTAGTTTTCTTTGAGACCAAAGGCTTAGCCCAGAGATGCTTCTAATGCTCGAAACATGATTTGAAATCATCTTTTGAAATAACAAACAGATTTTTCTATTTCCCAATCTTTTCTTTCAAGTGGAATTCAATCTTTGGGAAAACAAAAAGGTTGCTTTGGCGAACAGGACTGCTGGCTGATCTCTGAAAAAAAGTGCTTAGCAAGAAACTGCTTGAGCAGGTACATTGTCATGGTGCAGTTGTCACTTACCACACTCACGTAATAGCAGTCTTTTCGATGAAGTGCACTCATAAAACTTGGCAGTAATAATACTTCTTATTAATTGTTTGGGCTGATGGAGCGTATTAATGATGCACAGTTTTTTATGAACCACCACATTGCTGCGGCTATGTGTGCTTTCTGAATTTGAAAGGATTTGGGACCTTTCACTGTAATTTTATAAAGTTTTTGACAAAATCTGATGCTTTGCTGATCCAAAAAAAGGAGAGAAACTTGACAAACATTATATGGGTAGTACATAACAAGGTCAATCTAAAACATTGGGTTCTTACTATGCAACGTCATTTCTGGATGCATTTCGACCATACCTAGTCCCGTATTCTTTTGCCATCTAAACATATCTAAACGCTATAACCTATATCTTTGCCGAAATGAATAAGCCAGAAAGTTTTGCGGAAATTCAGTTTGGGCTTTGTTACAGTCCAGATTCTTATTATACCTATATAACTTCGTTTGTTTTGAGCTAGTTATTATCGATTATTATCAGATGAACTCCGCCTGTTTTTGACTTAGGCTGCTACGAGCATAATTATGTTCTGGACGGTTCCTTTAGGGCCTCTTTTCCCGTTCTTGTCTATTTCAAGTCTTCTCATTGATTACCTGTAAATTAAGATACCGTTTTCAGTTAATAGGTCAGTATGACGAAAAGATCGAACTTGAATTGAAACTAAAAATAATGTGCATTTAAGCCTATGCCTCATTATGTTTTCTCTTCCCTTTTTTCTTCCAAATTAATATTGGCGATGCATTTCGGGTGGAGGGTAGCTGATAAAATTACGACAAACAAATGGAAAAGCCGCTGTCATTAACTTTACTGTAAGGAAACTGTCTGTTTACACAGAAACGTAAGTTCTACTTGACCTGCTAGATGAGTATGAGAAGTACAGATGAGAGCTATATGATCAGTTATCTTAGATGACATTTTCCTGGTGATCATGTAGCGTTGAGCACAGAATTAATTTGGAGTTCGAGCGTACAAAAGGTTAGGAAAAACTCAACGGAAGATATAGTTGAAAAGACGAAGACAGAATGAGAGCAATAAAAAATATGAAATGCAACTTAAAGTGTATTACGTCTTAACACCAAAATGGATGGCATATTTGAGCATGTAAAGCGAAATCTCTTTGTTGTACGAACAATATTAAGAGTATCTGTTTGGTTCTATTTTACTAAGTCACCACCGCAATCTAAGGAACTTTCAAATGTTAGTAATCCTTTTTTGAATGACATTTCACTTACCGTAGTAACTAGTACTTTTTTAATGTACTGTTTCCTTTGTTGATCTGAAACCGATTAAACAATAATTCAAATTTAGTGATGCCCAAACAACACTTTATAGTTTGGATCAGCTGAATCTTTAGAGAAAATGATTTTCAGGCTTGTAGTCTGGGTTTGCTTAAAACCGATTGGCTCAGTTTTATGAAAATTGAATTTGAATTTTCTTTACTACAGTCGAGTTTTAATTCTAGATTTCTTGACAGTGGAAGGCAAAGGAAAAGTGTAGTATCGTCGACCAGTAATAGTAAAAATGAAAAAGTTGGAGAAACACTCGAAAAGTTCTCATTTTTGGCAATGAAAAAGAAACTTATTTTTGAAGTACTGAGCTGCAATGAGACTCATTGGTTTGAATTTTGAATTTTTTTCAATTCAGTGCTTCTAAGGTTTTTTAATACTATCGAATTGAGAAAAAAAATTGTCTGTTAGGAATCCAAAGCGTATGGAATCGCGATTTTTCCATTGAATTTCGTTCTGTTTCGATAGTTTGCGTGAGATTCTTTCGACAAAGTTTATTGATTTATTGATTTGGTAGAACGCGTTCTGAAAAATTGTTATTTAGATTTTTACTATCATCATGATAGACCAAGAACTATCGGAAAGTAGTAGCAATATTCAGATCAGATAAAGTTCTGTATCTTTTTGAATTTGATTTGAACTACGGTTTATATGCTATTGTTTGGTTTCTTCATATGTTGTGTAATATCAGTTTAGCGTTTTGTAAATTAACTTTGAAAGTCCGATACGAGCAGAAAAGTTTCTGTAAATTTATTTTCCCAAAGAACCCCAAAATGCTTTAGAAACCATCTTATGGACACCACAGTGTATCTGTCGTCAGAAAGTTCTTAATACTTTTTAAAACCCACTACAGAAATTCACACAAATGGATTTCATAATAATATGATTAATGTGTAATGTCATATACTTTTAAATAAATGAATTTCCATTTCAAAAAAGTTCAAGTTTTATTCAAGTGTGGTAGGATTTGTGAACAAACCCTTCCAACAGATCCTTTCATCTTCTAATGCTGAAAGGCTTAAAAAGGAGATATAAATTATATTTTAAACGCGCATCTTTTAAAGGTTTAGTTCCACTTTACGGTCAGTTTCCAAGTCATACTGTGCTAGAATGTCTTAATTTACATAAATGTTACTCGACACAATAGAAAATTTAACAAATTAGTTACGCCGGTATATAAATTACACCTTAGGTAGACAAATTAAGAGTCGTTTTACACAAATCTAAGAATTATTGCATCTTATAGTCTTGATAAACGATTAGAATTGCTATTGTTATAACTCTCCTAGCCTGTAATATTTTAGGCTATTCCGATTCTTTCGTCACATGAAGAACTAAAAAGTGACCAACGTACACACACGTTTCAACATTCCAATGAATGTTCAAATGAAACTTAAACACCCAAGCCCTTAAATATATATTTTTTCTCTGTTTGAAGTCCTAAGCTAATATTTGCTCCCTTTCTCCTTTGTTGGCCATATCTAGAAATGCTCTAACAGGTTTATTCTTTTAATTAGAGATTTTTTCCTGTTGTTTTATTTCTATTTAGAACAAAAGGGACACCGACAACGAAAAAGAGGTGGTACATAAAGTATCATTCGAAGTCGTAATTGTGACCCGTGGTGGGTGTTTTAGGAATATTTTATTACAAAATTTTACATGAGAGTGGTGTGTTCTCGTTTTAAGACTTGTCTACTATGTTTTTGACGTAACAATAAGGTTTAGAAATTTAAAGTCACGTTTAAAACTTGTATAACCTTTTTTTTCCTACTCGATATTTAAATACAACTGACAGGAGCTTGAAAAGCACTTCTATTTGAATAGATAGAAAAGATTCTAGACCTACCACATATTGGAACACAAATAAGTACTTTTAACCTGTTAAATGTGTTCACATTAGGGTCAGCCATTTACATTTTTAAATCTTTCTCTCTCTATATTTTTATCTGAAGAAAAGATTCCCAAGAAATAGTTTTTAAGTTCATTGTGGTTTTAGATTGAGTTTATACTAAATAACTTAAAGTTTTTTATTGTGTGTCATAGAAGCTAACAGAACGCCAATCAAATATTTAGTATACAGCATGCTCTATCTTGTTAAATTTTTACATAGTAGTAATAATATTAACTAAATGCTGCAATATTTATTGTACATGAGATTTTTAGATTATTGTACTTAATTGTTTTAGAAAATTTTATATAAACTATACTTATAAGCGTGAACAAAACACCGCTTTTCAGAATCAGAGACAGCGATAAAACTTTAGCATTTGAATAATAAGTCACCTGTTTCTTCAGACTTGCATATTCTGATGGTTTCCTGGAACTTTACATGAAGACTTCTGTCTAAGAAAATGATACCATCTAGTCTAGCTAAAATCTTGTTCTCTGGATACCTTGGAATTTTGGAAGTGCAAGTCTCTGTAATTCTGCTTTTTTATATTCCTCAACGTCCTTTGTATATCTTACAATGCGTTCTTCGTCAGCACACCGGATCATTAAAATCTATAGATTAATGGGATCTCTTCCTGCTCTAAGATTCTTACCTACTAACTTCAAAACGTGATGTTCATGATGTCAGTATTTTTTTGGTTGGAAGACAGGATTGTGTTCATTGGACAAATCTGCTTAGTTTTCAAACACCGTCTCGCAAATTTCTTTGAGTAGATGCAGTGAGAAGAAAATACAAACATTTCTTTTAATGATAGCGACAGACCAAGAATTTAACGAGCAAACAATATAAGACAGAGACAGTTAGAGAAGTGTCACATCGTTAATAAAACACCAACAGTTCAAGCGCGATCATGGCTGGGCATAATAACAAAGAAGAAAGGTACAACTCAATAAAGTGATACTACCAAAGGAACGAAAGGTACACTCCTGACGTCCAAATACATTTAGAACAAAATACCAGATGGCAAGCAAAATAGAAAGAGATCTGGAACTACCAACTGTGTTAAAGAGAAAAGCAATTCTCTGATTTCGCTTCAAAGGGTTTCTTGTATTCAACAGATCTAGATCAGAATCTTAATGGCATACTGCTACACTGCAGCAATGCTTAGCCCAAAGGAGACTCCGCAACAGAAGAAAACTTTCTCTGAATTAGGAGATTGCTACCTTCATCATTTATCCACGCTAGAGACTGCTTTCTGTGGAACCCCCAATAGGTCACAGAAAACAGAAATTGGTCTTGGTTTCGTTCAACATAAGCTCTATTCTTTCCAGCTTCTCGACCTTCTTCGCAGATAACCCAAAAGCACCAAAACAGCATAGCATAGTTTAAAATACCTCGTTTGTTCTTAAATGACTCTCTCTATCGAGCTTCAACATCTAACAGTTTAGTTCTCAAGCTTCTCCGTTCTCTTTGACTTGTTCAGCTGCATTCTACCTTCTTCTTTCACACATCTCTAGATTGCTTCAGAAATTTCTTTTCTGTCTTAACATCGAGTTGGTACTGTTGATTTACTATTAGCTACTGGTTTTTTCTCTTCGCCGCGGCAACAGCCTGGTTTGTTTCCTACTTTTTTAAACCAAGAATAAAAATATTATCCGGGAAGAAACAAACATATTTCCGCATAATTAACTAACAGTAACTAACTAAATGACATCTTTTACAGCTGTCTCTGCTCCTACCATTTGACCAAACTTGAAAGATCGCTATAGTCATTATACTTCCCAGACTTAATAGAAGTCCCAACGGAGTTCAAGTACGAATTTCGTCTTTGCATGCACTTTTCCAAATCATGAACCGTTTATGCCGCGACATAGTGATAATTCATCAATCGATGAAATATGGAACACTCCGAAAGAAGTTTTGCGAACCTTCACCGGACAATTCATGAGTTGTTCTTGAATTGCTTTACAGTCGCTTACTATATTCGTAACAGTGCTTCAAATTGTGTGGCCGCACGAAAAACACTTCCGATCGTGTGATTATTAACTAGCTAAAGACAAAGAAAAAAGTAAGGTGTAAGCTACATTGAGTCTCATTGATTGGTCTCGGCGTGATATGAAATTACTGTCGTTCGCTGTTTTTGCAAGTTGAAGCTGCACAATCTCAATTTTTGGTTGTTCGTGCCATGCGCCCCCCCTAAATCGCTGCTCCCCCAAGCACCACGTGAGTCTCAGGGACGATAGTTATGCCATTGTGGTAACATAAGAAGATTGAATATAACGCCATAGATGGAAGATAGCGTAGTGGTTGCAGCTTTGCCACTGAAAATTGATGCTAGTGGCAGAAGAATTCAGACTTTTATCTTCCAGTTGGTATGTACAGATTTGCAAAAGTTTGAAAAGGAAGTTCTTTAAACAGGATACTATGAACTCAACAAAGTGCATTTTTGTAAAGATCTGAAGCAAAGGTTTCGTCTTTCATCGTCGACACTCCATACAAGTGGATAAGGAACATTATTGAAGCTAAGATTTCAATTTGCAAACAGTCCTTGTTCAATGCAAGATTCAGATAACTCTTTTCAGATTTTCTCATCTACCTGGCAGGGAAATCCTCACATAACATCAATATCCACCTAAGATTCTAACAAAACCACCTATACTTTTTTTACATTTTCCCATTGCCAAATTCCTGGGGATTGTCTTTTAAAACTGTCAGTTAATCACGACAATTACATATTTTGAACCTTCATTATTTAATTGTTCATTCTCTATAAGTATTTCAATCTCATTTTAAATGCTTCTGTAAATTTTCTTTTACTACTCCATCTGGCTATTTACTGCTTCACTTCTTTCAGCCTTCTTTCTAACTGCTATCAGCTGTAGTAGAACTTTTTGTCACAGTTCAGATACTCAGCACAATTGTAGGTTCTGAGAGTTCAATCATCTTTACTTACACGACTGTGGTAACATGTTGAGCGATGATCAATCCGAAATTGGACAGATATCATCAAACATACAGCAAAAGAAGTGGTACCATCCAGGACTATTCTCTTTTCCGATAGTGACACAACAATACTACTTCTAACAGCATTACAGTAGACGCGGTTGTCTGCAAAATCATTTCGTCCAGAAATTCTCTTTCAATTCAAGTCTCGTTTTTGGAAATATCATTTGCGGTTGAAGAGAGTGTATATTGTTGTTAGCATGTTGAAAAGGAAATTAGAATTAGAACCATAACAAAATTTCTCATAGTTGTTAGCTTCAAAAATTTTAAAACTGTATGTGAATGAGTAGACAAATCAAAAGATGAAGAAAAGTTGCAGAAATTAGGTAAAGAGGGATTCAAATTCATTGATGAAAAAACACAATATGAATAAAACAAACATGAGAAAAAAGATTCTTACAGACTCTGTATAGACACTATTGTGATAGTTGAGCTGTGGAAGCTAACTGCTGTAAAGGATCAGAGATAGAGGAGTGTTTTATGGAAATCTGAATCTAAAAGATCAGGTTACATTTGTCTTCCGTTTAGTAACAATTTTTAGAAAATCAGTATCTATACAAGATTCTAGTAGAACAGTACCATAGCATAAAAGCAAATCCAAAGGCTTCTTGCAGATTGATATAGCAAAATGTTAACTCGGTTGTATGTGTACCTCTAGCACTCAGATTTATATAATGAAATATTAAATAAGCAATATTGAAATCCACAAATATCAGCTTTATTTGGTGTTTAGCTTCAAGCTTTTAATTTTTTATAAAAATCAATTTAGCTTTGAATTTTTAATCTGAAATAAAAAATCATGTCGAGAAGATTATTTACTGCTTAAAATATTTTTATTAAGGCGCTAAATCTACATCTATTATTAGCATTTCATGTTCCCATCACTCATAAGGACCCACTCGGCGGCTATCTGGTTTTGATAGACAGCGAACATAATCTCTTTCCTGTAATTGTGAGTTTTAATAGCCCTTTCATAAATAATAATCACTTTTATCGCATTCTATCATCAGGCCAGAAAAACACGCAGACAAAAACTTTTAAAAAGTTTTACCGGCTTCTATTTTTATCATTTATATTTTATTTAAAAAAAGCCAAGCCCCACTTTCAGTATATCGAATTCCTTATCGTGGAATTTTTGCTTTATCGCTTGTTTTGAACAATAGGAAACGGTCCGAAGATATCACAATAAAAGAAACAACAAAAACAGGATTATACGATACACCAACGAGCAAGCAAGCACAAGATTAAAAATTCCAACCGGATCATCCATTAGTGGATCCGCGTCAATTGAGACAATAAAAACAATTAAACTGACAAATTCAACAGTTCAAGTGTTTTAAGCATTTGCTGCATAAAATATTGCCTCACTAATTACGGCTAATTAATGCTGCTTTTAAGTATTTAAAGGAAATAAGCTTTATAGGATATCCGAAACGTGATTGTTTCGCAAAACTGCTTTTAAATGTAAAAAAGAGATGTTGGGAAAACGAGAAACACTGCGTGTGATTGAATTTCCTAATTTGTTAAGTCAAGTCCAAGAGAAAATATCATTAATAATAATAAAAGTAAAAATAATGCTTGGGAGGTTTCGGGCCATTAATATTAATTGAAAGTGTCGTGCCTTTTACATAAGTGGTACCTACTACAAGCATGCGAGTTGATGCATTTGTGGTGTTTATGGGAAGTTTCAGTTCTCAAGCTTATTACGGCCATTAGACAGCTTCTTTCTTAACTTGGTAGCCATAACAAACTTTTTAAATGTAAATATAAGATCATAAAAAGTTACTGCAGATCGAATGAATTTTATTGTCTCCACGCCTTTTAGAAAAAAGAAGGATCCATTTGTACGGCGCATTAAAATAACTATAAAACTGTGATTTTGAAAAGTGTAATTAACATGTCGTAACGTTAAGCAATCAATGTTGTTATTAAGCAATCGTCGGCAATCTTTAAGAAAATGGTTGGATCTTTGACATAAAAAACAATTTCATTAAAGGGAAATTGTTAAAAGTTCTTTTAAAATACATAGTTGTTTTTATCACCTCCTTAACTTTATTTTTGAAAAGAATAGCCAACTATTTTTTAAATATCCGCATAACTATCTAGGAATACGAGGGCGGTTCAATAAGTACCCGTGTTAGAAATGAAAACACAATTTTGTTCAAAAATTTTTTTTTTATTTTTTAACATAGTCTCCTTTTAGAAATATACACTTCTCCCAACGTTCCTGTCATTTTTTTAACCCCTCCAAAAAATAGGATTTGTCGAACTCTCCAAAATACGCCTCTATCTCGACGATGACTTCCTCGTTTGAGCTAAATTTTTTTCCCGCGAGCCATTTCTTCATGTTAGGAAACAAGAAAAAGTCGCAGGGGGCCAGATCGGGTGAATACGGGGGGTGCGGCAGCAATTCATAACGCAATTCATGCAGTTTGGCGGCGACAACTCCGGATGAATGTGCTGGTGCGTTATCGTGGTGAAACAGCACCTTCTTTTTCGCCAAATGCGGCCGTGTCTCCTTCAATTTTTTGTCGAAGCTGTCTAATAACTCACTGTAGTATTGTCCAGTGATCGTTCTTCCTTTTTTCTAAAAAAATCCATGAGGATGACGCCGTTCGCATCCCAAAAAATCGTCGCCATGACCTTTCCGGCCGATGGAACCATCTTCGCCTTCTTTGGAGCAGATTCACCGGGAGAAATCCATTGTTTTGATTGTTGCTTAGTTTCTGGTGTGTAATGATGAATCCAGGTTTCATCAACGGTAACAACTCGACTCAAAAACTCCTTCGGATTTCGCTTAAATTGCTCCAAACACTGCTTCGAAGTTAACAGCCGCATCCGCTTGTTGTCCACCGTTAACAATCGCGGCACCCATCGCGCCGACAATTTTTTCATCGCCAACTTATCATGTAAAATATTAATTGCCGTTCCGGTCGACACACCTACGGCCTCTGCTACTTCACGCACTTTCGTTCGTCGATCAGCGAGAATCATGTCGTGGACTTTTTGAATGATTTCCTCGGTAACCACGTCTGCCGGGCGTCCTGGTCGCTCCTCATCAAAAACGGATGTTCGCCCACGTTTAAATTCGTTGAACCAATATCTAACTGTGGTCATAGATGGCGAAGTGTCCCCATAAACAGCATCCAACTTTGCTTTTATCTCCTCGCATTTTTTCCCATCCAAAAACAGAAAGCGAATTACCGAACGATACTGCTCTTTTTCCATCTTAGCTAAAATCACGAAACACGAAAAACTAACCTATCAATCAGTCTGCAATTTGTTATACCGTCGTTTGATAGATGGCAGCACACGATGATAACACCAACTTCTCTCAGGAACGCCTTCTGTCGTCAAACACGGGTACTTACTGAACCGCCCTCGTATGAGCTAAGCGGACTAGATTGCATGGGCTTTAGAGAAGAAATGAAGTAGTAGGGGTTGGTGTTAAAATTCATCGACGTCTTAAAAGTCTGCGAAAGAGCTTTGAATTCTGAATAATTTTACTACTTCAATTGGGTTTATAATCCAATTCAGGTGCGTAGAGATGAACCACTAGAAAGACCATGCTTTTATTTCTGCCTCTAAAGAGACTAATTCTGCACGAGACATTAGTTTTGGTCTTCTCGTTCTTTGTCAAGTTTTTTCCATAGCATATGATTCAGAAACACTGCAGAATATTTTGAGGCAGAATACTTACTTTGAATCCGCCGCAAGTCACTTCTGAATAAAAGTTATAAATCTTTAGAATCATCAGCTTTATCTATCTTTTTTTCTTCATTGTGTTCTTGCCCCAGAAACATTTTTAAACGTAAATGTTCTTGTGTCACCTATCGGCTTTACAAGCTGTTACCTAATTTTCCGAATGTATTCTTAAAGTGCATATGCTCACATACAATATGCCCCGATTAATTGACTATCCAAACTTTGTTAATAAAAACATCTTAGAAAGGCCCGAATCGGAAGAATATCCTCTAATTATAATTTCTCTATTTATTGGGATACGTTCTCACTAATAGAGTATAGAACTTGACTGCGATCAAAAAATATTAACTTAGTTTTCCTCAAATGGTTTCAAGAAGCGTCATTGAAGACAAAAACTGTGAATGAATTAAACCATTCTTATGCAAGATAACCCACTGGGATACGACGGAAGAAAATCGAGCTTTTCTGAGTCAAAGTTTCTTGTTTGAGAGATTTAACTTTATTTTCATGATATGGTGGTAGTATTGTACGCAATATTCCTAATTGTAACTAAGCCAAATATGGATTAATCCAGAAGACACTTTTAAGTCAGCTTTCCCTTAAATTATGTTGGAAAGAGAATTCAGCACAGCTTAGAGTACACCACAAGACAAAGGTTAAAATCTACTTGTTCACGATGTGTCCCATTTTGTTTAAACAGTGTATATGAAAGACACCTTAAAAACTGGTTTATGCACAATTCATCTACTCGAAACAATTTGGACTGTTTCTTACGCATTTGCTTTATCTGTTTGACATAAATTATTTTTTTCCTATTCTCGTGTTGTGATTGTCTCTTACCTTGTGTTGAACCCAATCCTTGAAGGTCAACACAGATCAATCTGCGGGTGATTGCGCAGAACTCGAAGCGAGAGCTACATCTTGTTCTAAGAAGAATTTTAATGATACCACTACTAGAAAGGGAACACAGAACTGACAGTGCCGTAACTCGTATCGAACTACTTTTCCTAAGAAGGTATTTAAAAGGTGTTTAAAATCTAGCAATTCTCACTACGCTCCTCCCTCTTTTGATCTCCCAGAGTTCATAATCTTACACATACATGATACGGTGACCTAAAACAACAACGCAAACATTATGGTTTGGAAGCTTGCTGACCAGGCGGTATCCCCCAATTGATGACTAGCACTGATCTTTAACATAAATGGACGAAGTACATGCAGGTGGCGCAAAAAGATGAAAGTTTAAACAAATTTCTGAACTAGCGTGCCTCATTCTTTATGTTATATTACAACAGAGTCCTTTTATTTTACTGGATTTGGCGCCGTTGTAGAGCTAGCGCTTAAAATGGTTGCCGTCGATCCTAGATAAGTGCTTCTCAAGTAGACGCCAACGTAAGCAACAAGAAAGTGCTCAACAAGATTGGATCTATGATCCTGAAGGACTTGAAGATATCGAGACTGCTACAGCTTATTAGTGGCTTTGAATAGGCGCATTCTGATTGCAATCTAGAACTTGAATCAAAAATTAGGGGAACTACAGTGTACAGTGATAAGCTCCTTGAGTGAACGATTATCTTTCAGGATTATATCTAAGATAGATGAGTAACCTGGATATGAGAATATTATTGAAGCCTGAAAAGATTTCTTTTTTAGAAGCGGAATGGTTATCTTTACAGGAAATGAACGGGGGTGATGATATCAGTGTTGTTTCCCCGCCGAAGGCGGGAGACCGTTATAAGCTACTTTCTGTAGCTTCTTCAGCCTGCTGGATGTGGTTCATTTGGTGCGAGGCAGGATACGTGCAATGTTTGGGTTCATTGGCACCAGACCAGGACGTTGGAGTTGTTGACCTTGGTTGTAGCAGCGCGAGGAGGGCCGTTGGCAGCATAGATGTTAAATCGGCGGCGATTGGAATTAGTACCTGAAGTATGTTGGTGGTGGGCGCAGGTCGCACCGTCCAGGGAATGCCGGAGGGCCGCATGCGCTTGACACGGGCCAGTGTATATGCACTGGGTAAGGAGCGGGAGGGACGTCTGCACCGAACGGACACTACGCGGAACTGAGTAACAGGGAATGAAAGGAGATGAACCTCTGGGAATTCTTTTAACCAAGAATTTTGTAAATTTATGGGCATTTACGTATTGAGTAGCATTAATCAAGTGCCAGATTTGTTCAAGTCTGATTAGTTCTATCTTGCAGGTTCAGGCCCAGAAAATACAAAGTAAGCTTTTTTTGATATATTTATCTTTATTTAAAGTGTAAAATTGAAAATCAGGTTCTTCATAAATATTAGTTATAAGTTTGCACATGTACATATCTACTTATACTTAGGCTTATCAAAATAGATTTGGTGTCACTCCTCCAGATTTAAACTGCTGGTCACTTCACTGTGGTGGTTTTTTTTTCCAAAAGACAACAGAAGAAATTAAAAGATTCTAGCACAATCGTCAAGTAACCTTTTACAGTCAATAGCAAATGTCATTGATGAAATGACGACAATCATCAAGAGAAGCCAAAAGTGAGAAACAACACATTGGGTTGAATGATTATTGCCAAAGAACGCGATGACAGAATCCATGAGTAATTGTACATAGACGCACAACTAACCCTAACCAAAATTAAATAGACGAGAGTTAACATTAATAATGACTGTTCTTTGGAGATTCAATAAAATGTGTTTTTTTTTGGTTCGGAAGTTAAAAAAGCTAAGGGAATCCCAAGATGAGTATTTTTTATTATTATTTTTTATGAACTGAGTACATCCAGTACGCTTTGCTCAATATTATTGTATTTGCATAAAAACCGAGCAAACAACACCTGCTAATTATAGAGTAAATGAGTCATGACTTGGATGAATAATGCGAGCGTGGGCGACGGCATTCTGTTGAACACTTAACGGACTTATCGCAACTTGTCCTCCGAGATCCCGTTCTCTTATTATTGCAGAATTCGGTTGAAGAGGGGAAAAGAAGATTTTGGTATATACTTCAAGGGGAATTAAAATCGCATGGCAACTAACTTAACTATTTTAACTGAGAAACCTAACATCTTGAGTTGCTTTTAGAAGATATTGCAGAAGAACAAACAAAGGACATTTTGTATTCCAATGCAAATGGAAAAAATCATTTGGAGTATTGGAAAGTTTTGAAATACGCACCAGGACGTGTTTTAGAAGTACCACAAAGAGCAAACTAAGAATTAAGTGCTGGGTTGCATTTATAAAATACACTAAGTAGAGAGGTTTTACAAACATCAGCAGAAGGACATAGCAGGCATGTCGTCGACAGAGAATGATAACTTCTGAAAAAAGAAGAATGAACTATTCACAGAAAATAATGAAAGTCTTGAAAGATTTTAGCATAAGTTTTTAGCAAACGCAATGGAGTTAAAACATCTTTAAAGCTGGATAGGGCTGTAAAATCTGGAATTTTATGTTTTGATTTAGAATATAAACCAAGAGAATGAACGGAGATAAGCAAGACCTACATTTACTATATCTAGGGGAATTCTCAACAACCATCTTTTAACCAAAAACATTCACCAACTTATACTTGAATTAGCCAGAACCTTCGTTAAAGACATGTGAATCGTTTTTTGAGGCCCCTAATATGCTCACGAGCTCTCTAAGCTTGGTTCTAGGAATTTAGATCTTGCCAAAATCACATAAATACCGTGACCCAAGGGAATGAAGACTCCAGAAATTACTTTGTTGGAACAGAATAGTCTGGACAAAATACTTGCCTTCTATTTTTAGATAAGAATCATCCGTAAATTGTTTTTTGTTATAAATGATTTTGGACATTTTGGTTACAATCTTATACGAGTCACGATGTGCCGTTATTGCCTTTTTTGTAGTACAAGAAACATCTATAGATCTTATCATGAGTTCAATTTTAAGTTATGATAATCTGCAAACTGTTGTTGCAACATATTTTTAAGACCAAGAAAACTCAATTTTTATTTTCTTTAGTGCTTCACTTCTTTGTTTTGCGCTTTCCTTAATTTATCTTCATCTGACTCTTTTAATATACAGTTTTGGAATATTTTGCTTTGTTATACTTTAAAATTCAAATGCCACTTACGTTTATCCAGGGATTAAGTACTACATAAATTAGGCAAGTTTTATATTTGAAGTTACCTCAACTTATCGTATCTGTCTTGTCATGCTCGTTTGTTTGTGAACTAGATTTTAAGAGTTAAAGTCACAGTTGCCATGTAGTTTCAAAGTTTTTTGTGTATTTTTTACATTTTCATCATTTAACAATGAAAACGTGTAATGAGATCAGTTTTCGTAAATTCTCCCATTTATATTTTCCAAACATCCCATTAATAATGCCTGTAATTTGTTATTATTACCACGTTAACATTGAAATTGATATCCTCGAGGAATTAAATGGAAGTTGTTGATGTTCAAAATTAATAGCTGCCTTTATCCTAAATATCAAATTACCTGAATTATCCAACAATATCTACCCATCAATAAACCACTTATTGATTAATTCACTGGAAGTGAATTTTATATTGAAAGCAATAATGTTTGTAGTCATTATCTACAATAGAAAAAAAGTTTCTTTTTCTTTTGTTTCGTTGTTTTCTTCTTGCTGTGTGCTGTTTCATAATCTCGAGCTTAACCTTTAATTCCGAATTCTGAGAAACTGCCAAACAGATTAAAATTCAGCGTACATACACAAAACCTAATTCGAGGGTCTCCAAAAATTCTTGTGCTGTAGTATCATCCTGTGGCTGCGGGTTATGTGGTGAATGGTGACACACAAAACCCTTTGAAGTATAAAAAGTTCCGCTGAAGTATAAACACAGCAGTTTATTATAATCTTCTTAAAAAGCTTATTTAAAATCGAATCACGATTCAAACAGTTTTGTGTTTTATTTTTATTTATTATAAGTTAGTGTGAGAGTTACATGCATAAAACCAGTTGCAAGGTGTAAAACGCATGCAAATAACGCAAATATCTCTGTCAAGTTGTTATTCATTGAGAAATCTCATTAAAATCATGAAACGCCAATAATTGAATATTTATTACCACTTATGTGAAACGACTGGTTTCAAGTGTACTTCTTATTATATGGACTGGAGTGCATTTAAAAAGGTAAATTTCCATATAATGTACACAAGCTCTTGAATTCTTCAAGAAAAAAAAAAGACTTCAACCTTCATTCATAGAGACGTTCGACAACAACATCAACAAAGAGATAAAAAAAGTTTTCGAAGCCGAGTGGAATTCCCGAAGTGAACTGTATTGAACTTAAAGTAAACTATAAAAGCTTTAGTCGTCAATCTGTTCGAAACCATTGGGAATATGGTTAAACTTGATTTTGCCAGCTGCACGGTTTCGGGTATCCAATACCGCGTATCGATTATCAAGTATGTACATTAAACTACATTAAAGGCATAAGGTGTGTTTCTGTGCGAGTGAGTATAGTACATTGCAGCTGTCTGCCAACAAAAGGCCCGAAATTCTCAATATCCGGTTAATAATAACAGCCAGCACGTGGCCCACCTTTGATACGACAATTTTGTTCTGTTTAAACACACGAAATGGGGTGCGATAAACGTGCCTTAATGGAATTTGTTTACCACAGACATTTAAAGTAATATGAGCACTAAAAGTTGAATAATCTTAAATAGACTATTGTATTCTGTAAGAATGTTCAATTAAACTTGATAGAAAAATCTGTACAGGTGGATATTTAAAAAAACCGCAATTGGAATGCGGGAACGATTAGAATTTTAAATCCAATATCACAGGTGCAATGTGTACTCATGCAATCGATTGAAACGTGCATGTCATATAATAGCGAGCCACAATGCACGTGGAATTGTTTATTAAATATTGAAGTTTGTTTCCCAATTACTTTCATTAAATAAATTAGTTCTGCACAACGTTTTTAATTCTAAGAAGTTTTGTAAAAACACCATTAATTGGAGTTTTTGCTTTTCATTGTGTGGATTCAGTTGAATGACTTTTATAACAATAATAATGAAAATTCAAAAGACGTAATTAAGAAGTGGAAGCCTCATAACAGTTAAATTACTGGAGCAGTTTAGTTCCTTTTAATTAGAACCTTCTATAAGAATTTTTCAATGGGGTGACGAATTATTTTACATAAGTCAAATCAAGAAGAAAACGTAAATAATAATGATGTGTTGTAATACATTATTTGGATTAAATTTATTAAAAAATTGTTTTATAGTGGAATAACTGCATCAACATTTTGTAGTATTTCCAAGTGCATTCATTGGTTATGCACCTCTGTCATAGAACTGAGAACAAATTGTGGCGGGAATTATACATTCACTCTAACTAATCTAAATTCTTGGCGTTTAGAAATCAGTCACTGGAAAGAAAATAATCATTTTGGTATACGCACCAAGTGACACAGCATCGACATGGCAAACCTAGGTGTGTTAGACTGACGATAACTGTAAAGAGGCATGCAAGCCTGCAGACCCTCAAGAACTTTGCTTTGTAATTTATGAGGTAGCTCAAATCGAAATAATTTCCAAAAGACAACAGAAGAAATTAGCTGATTTTAGCACAATCGTCAATTAACATTTTACAGTCCATGGCAAACGTGTATGATCAAATGACGACAATCATAAACAGAACCCAAAACTGTCCAGATAACAGAATGATGGAGGCCATGAGTAACTGTTTATAGACGCACGACTAACAGGACCCAAAATTAAGTAGACGAGACAACATTAATAACGACTGTTCTTTCGGGGTTTAGTAAAATGTGTTTTTCTGGAGTTCGGAAGTTAAAAAAACTGAGAGAATTCAAAAATTAGTGTTTTTAAATATTTCTTGATAAAAACTGAGTGTATCCAGAACGCTTCGCTGAATATTGTTTTATTTACATAAAAACCAAGCAAGAAACATATGCTAATAGTAGATCAGATGATGAATAATGCGAGCGCCCGCCGGCGATAGCATTCTGTTGATAGCGTATTGATGTTGAACACCTAGCGGGTTCGCCGCAACTCGTCTTCCGAGATTCAGTCTTCTGGTTCTTACAGAGGTCACTCGCCGAAAGATAAAGAGGATTTTGGTATACACATCGAGGGGTATTTTTCATCTCGTGAAAAGTAAAATGAATTACCTAACTGGAAGATACAAAGATTTTGGAATATGCACCAAACGGTATCTTAAGGCCGATGGACACTAACAAGAATAACTTGTAAAGATCTTCTCTCTCGCACATTCCCATGCGTTAGAATGAGGTGGTTGGAATTTTGAAGTCTTGCCAAGAAAAACTGGAACGTGCTGTATTTTTTTTACAAGTTCACTTAAATTCTGCAAGTGGTGCATGCGCATTTAACGAAGTTACTTGCTGCCAACCTTGCCAACATATGGGATCAGCTGTTTCCGGATTTTTATGGAAAGTAGAACAAGAAAATACGTCAGGTAAAGCCGAAATATCACACCAGAAAAAATTATACAGAATCTTTGGTTATAAAGGTTATAAAACGTCAACAATAATCAGAAAAATGTATATGAAGTGTTGATATGTTGGACAACCTGAAGTCGCAATTGGCGCATAGGTTCAAAACCCACGAAAATTAACGAACTTCTTAGTGTCTACGGACTTGTAAACAAAACTTTTAAAGTAACTTCACAAGTTATTCTTGTTAGTGCCCATCGGTTTTTAAGGTACATTCTATGGTAAACACAGTTGCGATGGAATAATGACAGTTATAAAGAGAGAAGCAAAACTGAGAAACCTAAACATGTTGTGTAGCGTTTAGCAGATATGCCAGATTGAAGATTGTTGGAGAAGAACAAGCAAAGTCGAGCCCTGCAGGGTCCGAGATTTCCAGGCTCTACTCGACAGGCCCCAGCGGCCCGAAAAGTCCGAACGGCCCGACATGTCCGAACAAACCGACAGGTTTAAGAAACTCGAGAGACCTGACATGAACGAACGGCCCGATTGACCCGACATAAGCCTGATAGATTTTCAAGCTAAGGTCCAACCTGACCTAAACGCAAGCTCTGAATCGGGTTGCGCAAAAATCCGACGAAGTCCGCCTCGTCTACGATGCAGTTCAAAAATTCTCTTCAATTTAGTATGAAGATATCGTTTGTTCGCGTCAGTACAAAAATTACTCTTGTCCGATCCACTAGGAAAAAGATCTCGATTCGGTACGAAAGCAACACCTGTTCGAGTCTTGTACGGCAATTCTCCAGTGCGGCTCAGTACTAAAACATCCGGTCCGAGTACGAAGAATATCTTGATCTTGGTCCGGTGCAAAACGAAATGGTCCGCTTCGAAAAACTACAAAAATAACGGCCTGAAAAACCCGATTGTCCTGATAAGCTCGACAGGTCCGACAAGCCTGAGAGACGCAGTCGCGAACGGCCCGTTAGGTGCGAGAAGCCCAAGAAGGTCGACAGGTTCGCGCGGCCCAAAACAGTCCCGACAGGTCCATACAGTCCGACAAACCTGAACCATTCGACAAACTTGACAGGCCCGAGGTACCAGATGTCGGGTCGAGTCGAAGTTGATTTCCCGCCGGAGGCGGGAGGCCGTTGTAAGTCCTCCCATGGGACTTCTTCAGCTAAGGTGGTATGACATTGGAGTGACGTAGGATGTTGTTTTTCGTATGCATTCCGCGGCACTTGACCAACCGTTGGAAGTCGGAATGGAGTATACTCGATGTAAGTTCAACTGTAGCGACGCGGGGAGGGCCGGTGGCAGCATTTGAGTTGGCGGCGTCCGGTACTGGAGCTGATGTTAATGCTGAGGACGGAATGGAGCTAGGCGGCGTTTGGCGGTTAGCGGTGCGTAGTGTACCTGAAGTATTGGGCGGGGCTTGGAGGCGTGGCTTGTTGTGTTAAAGTTGAATTTGAGGGCGTCGGTTTTTGCCAGAGGCTTCTGGTGGTAATGATGCGTCGGCGGATGATGTTATAGAGCCGCTTCGTGATGGTGATAAAGCCCTGGGTACCATAGAAACATGTATGTTGTTATAGGGGTCAATGACCCCTATGTGACGGAAGTGAATTTAGGCGCCCCCTTGTCGCAGCGATGGTGATGGTGATGTGCCGAATTGGAGTGAAGAAAAGGCCGGC
>VTPC01090922.1:0-11342 GCA_011009095.1 Ignelater luminosus
ACTTCTTCTGCTTCTTTTTTAGAAACTTTAATTTATAAGTACTTCTCTAATGTTAACAAATGTGTACCCTAAAAACCTCTAAAGCAACGTGGAAATTTAAAAGATACTTTATGCTTTGAGCCTAAATTAGTAAAACTTGATGAAATGGTTTTAGGCGGAGTAATCAGGTCCGTTTATGGTACACTATATTCAGTCTAATTTAACACTAAAGATGTTACTGTACCAGAAAGAGCTTCACAGTTTTGATGTTCAGAAACCTGTTATTCTGAAGTCTACCTAAAGAATGTGAAGACCCTCCTTAAGCATATTTGATCTAATTGAAACTTAGACAGCACAAAGGAAGAATATTTTCAAAAACTGCTTGAACTGCGTACATACTATTAATTTTTTTACAGACAAATAGAGGATTTAAGCAATAGCAATAGCTATAGCAATAGTCTTGGAAACAATCTGAAAACAATCTTTTGGTTCATGTAAGTTGATTTTCAGTGCTTATTCGAAAGAACCAATCGGATGTAAATAATACGTTGGATTCAGTAGGAGAAGCATTAACACTCGATTCAAAGAAATCTTATAATATAATAATATAATAAAGGACAATAATAAAAACGTACCGCCTACTCAGCATTTGCTGAACATATTCTTATTACGGAACACTTCATGACTTTCGTGTTGGAATATTGCACATTTGTGTTATGTTTTACAAACTTTTTATTTAAGAACGCACAAAACAAATTGTGTCTTAATGAATTCAAGTCTGACTGTTCAACTATTTTACAACCCTACAAAACCTAATCCTAAATAGCATTTAGTATTAAAAGTAGTTTCTACTCATAATAATTCCTTTAAATTATACTGGTGTGGCTATTATTAACCATAACCTAAATACCTTACTTTCATTTATAAATTATAACTTTGCAATTCAAAAACGTATGTTAAAACATCTTTAAGAATTAACTATAAAATTAATACTGGCTAATATAAAGTCATGTAATTCTACTTTATCAACTTTAACAAATTTAGAACGTACCTTAATTTCTTTAATAGTCAGTTAACTGTTTTGTAAATACTTTCCAGTTATAATATTATGAATCTATTTATTATGTAAATAATTTTGTGGAGTTGACTATACTTGTTTTTTCTCTGTAAGTTAATAATCTTGATTTAGCAGTAATATTTTCTTGTCAATATAATTAGTATTGATTTGTTATTATGTTGTTATATTTTTTTATTTTATTCTTATTTGGCATTGCAATGCTTTTTCAAAGCATCAAAATAAAGTAAGCGCATAAAAAAATTAGAACAATTTTAGGTTTTTAACAAATCAAACAAAGAGGTCAAACCATAGTAACAAAACGGTTATTTATCAATAAGTAGTTAAAATAAATGTAAGAAATAGTCACAATATCTACAATCGTAGTTTTTTTTTGAAAAGAATCCTAAAATAAATTGTTTTTGTTCCTCTCAAATATGCTCACCCCAAAGTTTGAGAATCGCTCATATACGGAATAATTCGCTAGCGACCCGTCCTTAACTTATCTATCGACCCGCTTTTCCGAACCTGTTTTTCTGTGTTACTAAATAAATTATTCCCCATAAAGAAATTTTGATACTTGCATTAATAAATAAAAAATCTAAACGAAGTTTTTCTCTAATAACGAGGTATTGCTCTTATCATTTTCCACATTATAAAGTAAGAATTGGCAAAACTAAATCTGTGTACCTTAGTATTCACCAAACTGATGATTTTGCTTTAAATTTTAAATTAATAAAAAAGCCTAAATATCATACCCAATCAGAATAAAAGAATTAAGTTATAGCTAATGACAATGTTTTATTGCACAATTAAAGAAGGAGAAACGTACCTATTTATCAGATGAAGAAAATGTATAGAAACATAGGAAGCTTACCACTTGTTTCAAATGTTTTGTTTTATTTACAGTGTAAAAATCATGTTTTATTTTATGTTTCCGGTAGCAGTGAATATTTCTTTCTATTTCGATATTTATAGCAAATGTATTTCCACAACACAATACGTCTTACAGTATCTGCCATTTCCTATTTACGTCTACACGCTTTTCTACTTGCATTCAATATGTAGATTTGTAAAAAATCCCCTATTTCGATAAAATTTACCACGAATCCTATTTCATATTCAAAACAGTATCAATGTGATTTGCACAAAATACTACAAAATAAAATGTACGATTTTAAGATATAATGACATAAAGAACGAGGTATCTAATAGGTAAAAACAATTTTTTACTGTCCCAAAATGTAAACGAAATTAAATTTATCAGGGTAGATTGGGAATTTAAAGCACACTTAAATTAAACTATAACATTTAAAGCGACGTAGGTAACAGTAATTTCTGTCTGGTTCCATC
Organism: Ignelater luminosus; assembly: GCA_011009095.1. NCBI lineage: Eukaryota > Metazoa > Arthropoda > Insecta > Coleoptera > Elateridae > Ignelater > Ignelater luminosus. The sequence goes on from VTPC01090922.1 coordinate 2,387, forward strand.
TAAAGAGGTCTGTAATCCAATAATCCTATCCCAATTTATGCCGCAAGCCAAACTTGAAACCTGATAAATATTTTAGCGGTCCTACGCTTTCGGGGTTTAAGATTTCAGTTAACGACCACCTGCATCTTCGAAAGCAAGAGATATGTGTCTGCATCCGCAATTGCACCAAACTGTAAATCGATAAATTATGGAAACAAGATTAAATTCACCATAAAACTTCAGGTCTTGCAAAACTACAAAATATTTATTAAATTTATCGCAAAATACATTTAAAGTTTTACTTCGCTTTCGGTCAAGGGAATATTAAATCTAAAATAATTTTCTGTATTAAAAAAGTATTCGTTACTATTCTTTCTAATTCTTTTTAATAATAAGAAGCTTCTTCCAAAATATTCATTTTAAGAAACTTCTTTAGGCGTTACCCTTTCACTCCTATACACTACGATTCTGAAAGCGTCTGCAAATATTCACCTTTTTTCCAAATGCTATTGCGTAACGTTAAATTCCACAAGACCTATTTGGATTTGAATTCAAAGACATTTTCGGGTGTCGATTTCGATCGAACGAGACCGATAAAGCTCAAAGTTTTATTAAAGTTTTGAATTTTGTATGGCAAAGTGTCGCGTTGCATTAAAATACACTATAAAGCGAGATACTTTCCTGAAACTTTCGTAATTACCGTGAAGACTATACAGAATCGCTGAACTAGAGAAAATTGAAAACCTTACAAAGGACATTAACAAGTGACGAGAGGAATGTTAGTTAGAAACCCTTTATTGTACTACTTTGGACAACCGAAGAGATCCGTTTAATTTCACAAATCAAGCTTTTCCCAAAGGCCTAAAGGGAAAAATCACCGACAGGGGTCGTTTGATTGACAAGGGAATAACATTGGCTTTTTTGTTGCTTTCTGCAGTTCAGTTGTTTTTAAATTTCTCGTTCAGGAGCAAACGATGAGATTTTCTAGAGCAGTGAACATTTTACTAGTTTAACCGTAAAAATCTTTCATTTGTTTTCTTTTTCCTAATATTTGACTAGTTATTTACTGAGTTCTAATTTGTTTAATAAAGTGATTTACTTAGTTTTATCATTTTTAAGACTCACCTTTTGTGTGTCTAATATTCTTACATAAAGCGATAAAATGCGATGAAATGGTCAATAAATTAAAATTCATATTTTCAAATGGCATTTTAATAAACACAACACACTTACCGATTCTGCTTGATCACAGTTGCATCGCAAGACATTAGAGAATGTAGTAAGGGGTCATTTTAAAGATTTACATGTTTGCAATAAAAAGATTATTTTAAGAGAAGGTTCTCTCAAAAGTAAAGCAAGTTAGTGGCACTAAAGAGAGCCTAGAGAAACTGTACTGTTACACGCTTATTATTTATTGCATAATATACTATAATATATATAAATTGAGATTCTACTATGTTCTTTATCTGATGATAACAATACTAATATCATATTTTAAATCAGATGCCTCCACGACCCTTAACTCATATACTATTTAGAAATCCTAATTTCCTACCTGAATTTCTTGCTAAAGTGACTCAGCTGTTGTACAGAAAAATAATTTTGAGTATTCAAGGAATGTAAAGAATCAATTTGTTAGCTAAGCTTCGTTGTTAAATCTGGCTAAAAGTTTTTTTTTGCCATTGTAAGTTTTTAAAAGGGGTATGTAATATACAATCCCAAGCCGTGCAGAAACCCAAAAGATTGCTTTTTGATACTCTTATAAACACCTCCATAAAGGTTTTCAGTAGAGATATCATCATGGGTTTTAATTTTGATAAAGATACTGTTATTTCTTTGATTACTTACTTACAGTGACGAATTTCTTGTAGATATACCACTACTTTTTGAAAATAGGCCAACAAGGCTTCTGAATGCAATAAAGCAGTTCTTTAAAGTAAGGTCTTCAAGACAAATACAAATACATGTTTACAACAATGTTTAATGGTTGAACCGTATCAAAACTTACGTACTGAATTGAATTAATAAGATGAAGTGAAATAAATATACAGATTGTTTGTGTAGACTTGTAGCTTACTTTAATAAGGTTTGTTTTCTGTATCCACGTTAACGATCTAATCAAAATAAAAGAGTTGCATAATATTTAATATCCTGTCGCTTTCTAAAACCAACATTATCCGAACCCATCGATTTTCCTTGGCAAAACTAGTACACAGCATGTAACTCAAACAACATGCAGCGTGTTAGACGCTAACATCTAGTATCCAAAAACGCAAACCATGAGCAGCTAACTGTGAGTTTTAGACATGTTTAATAATCAATACAGACATTGATCAAAATTGACGCTTTAGCATTTTTGTCAAGAGATTGAGTTCGGATGATATAAGGCGCTAGATGTTACATAGACTGGCCCAAATTCAAGGTTAAATTAAAGTATCTCTAAAACTAGAAGCGCTAGAAAAAAACTAATTGATGTAATTAAAAAGGTTGTTATTGAATAGACGATTTCTATTAAAGTATTTTATCATAAAAACAGGAGAAGACTACATGAAATGCTCATGCTCGGTTCAATTTTATGCAATACGCAGTTGACATCGTTTTTTATAACATTTAGCGCGTTAAAGATGTCCATTGATATTAGTTTAATTAATACCATAGTACTTAGCATCTTTGCAGGTTTGATTAACAGTGCTATTTCTCTCGAAATAAATCCTTTCCATTAGAAGCCCTTCATAAAAAGAAATTAAAAGGGTCGATGCCCGACAGCTTTGAGGATCAATTTGTACAGTTGTCTTGAAAAATTCTTTCTCGACAGGCTGTCGGTACCGGTGCTTGCTCTAACTGAAACTAGGCCGAGATTCTTTCGTTAAGAAGCTTGTCAACAAAATTTAAGCAAATAACGATTGAGCAACTCAACGACAACGTTATTAACAAGCTATATTTTTGGTTTCTCTGAGAATCATTGCATTCTAGATTATGCAAATTACATTAAAATGGCTATGTCTTTGTTTTTATTTAAAATAAATATAATACACCATATTATATTCTAAAAGATGGAAAAACAGCTAATTTGGATTATGTCAAGACCTACTGTGATTGCGATTTAGAAAAATTACTTTCTTTGTTATAACTCGAAAACAATTGAACAAAACAGAAATCTAGAGTTGCTTTATTCTAGACATCAAACCATACAAGACATTTCCGAACAGCTTTTTTTTTAATTTTTCCAAATAACAAAGATACAACCATTTGGTGAACTAGAAACGGAACAATTTTTGCCTATAACTCAAAAACAAAAGAAGATGTTTAAGTGCTAATTGTACAAAAGAACTTAGCAGAAGAAAATAAATCAGCAAAGTGTATTTATTGTTTTCCTAGCTTTCTTAATTTCAGAGATACCATGTATTTACCTTGAATCTGCATATGATTTTCTGTCAAACCACGGCAAAATTCAACTTATCTCCCATAGGAAGAAATTAGTCAAATGATATGATTTTAGAAAGTCCTGATATTGTGTCTTATGGAAATTTAAACAGTTATTATAAAGCAAAACGTGCATGAATTGTACTAGCCCAAAAGGGCTACGAGTCTAGAGACTCAAGAGCCAAACCAGTTTGGAGGCTAAGTAGAGTAGGCATTCAAAGCCTCAACCCTTTTCTAGTTGGAGAATAAAGATGAAAGCAAAAACGCAATATCGACGCCAAAGCGTCACACCAGACAACAGTGACTTTCACCGACAACCATGGTCGTTCCTGGTTATATTTTCGATTTGAACTGAGACTAGCAAACGAGACAATTATCTTTTTTCTCTTGGGTTGCGCTTTGTACTATAGTTTATAGTGTTTCCACAGACTCCGGAGCCATTCTGACCCAGTTCGTTCGTTTTTAGGGTTATTTTAAGAACAAATAAAACAAGTCAGATTTCTTTTTAGATTATTGTTAAGCATTAAAACTTTTAATTTTACCCCAGTGGTTAACTTCAAATTTAAATTGCCAAATTCAAGGCTCACCACTGGAATTCCGGAAACCGTAAAAGATACAAAGTCGGTTAAATTAGAAAAAAATTGCCTATATTAGACATCAATTTATTAATATACTGTGTTTCAAAAGAAATCCTGGTTTATTAAATATTCGCTAAAAACGAGAAAATTCGATATTCTTTAAAGTTGGATATTTCAGAAATGGGGACAGATACAAAAAAAGGGAAAAGAGGTTCAGAAGATTTATTCTAGAATACAAAAAAATCATTTTCACGATTGTCTTTAGTTTTACTTTGGCGGTGGAACGTAAAAACAGATTTTTTAATGAACGGCGAACTACAAAAAGAAATTTTTCCACTCATCTCTCGGGAATTTTTTAAATTGGTAAGGACTTTCTAGGGGCGCTTTCTTATTCCTAATAGTTCAAACATATCCAAATTTCAACACCACGTTTTCGTCTTCTAGACCTATCATCAGGTTTATTTTTTCTTATGGATGTTAAGTCGAATTTCATCATGTAATTTCAGCAAGCTCGTCATATCAAACTAAATAAATATAAAAAACATCAATACTGTAGTATCTTCATGTTTGGTAATTCGTATATTTTGACCTAAAATGGTATTCTCCAGGCACATTCGAATTTGTGCAGCGTCGAGTTCACAATTTCGAACTACGACGGTACGTCGTAACTTAAGCACTTGCGTACTTCAGGTTTTTAACCAATAGCAATGCTCGCTGATCAGTTGATTGAAGTGTCTCCGCATCCTCCCGGTTGTGGAGGATGACAAAAAGTGAAAAATGACTTTCTCATAATCTATCTAGGTAAAGCCTAAACGAAATGAGGTAAAAAAGTAGAATTCAGCAAGAGTATTGCTTGAGCATTAGAAGCAACCAGTAAGAAGCAAACTTTACTTAATTCATTCCTAAAAGGATGGAAAGAGGTAGGAAGTAGTTTTCTCACAATCAAGGCGGATCCTAAACGGAAGGTGACAAAGACATGCAATTCGTCAGGAGTATCCTCCGAACACCAAAAGTAATTAGTAAGAATCTTTTTTCCTAATTTACTTCTCGGACAGTAGAAAAAACTGAAAAGTGATTTTCTCATAATGAACACGGAATTCAAGCGAAAGAAAGATTCCGCAGGAGTATCTACTTCTGGGAAACCAAAAAAAAAGTAATTTTTTCTAACTCGCCTCTGAGAGGTTGGAAAGTGGTAAAGTGGTTTTCTCAAAATCAGTGTAAAGCCTGGACGGAAGAAACTGAAAACGTGACATTTAGCAAAAATATTCTTTGAACATCAAAAATAACAACTGAGAAGTTGTATATGTTGCCGCTGTACAATTTGTGAAATTTAATAGGCGTATTCCTCAAACATCAAAGCAACCACCAATTTTCCATTAGAAATATATCACACTACCGAAAAAAAACACGGGATCTTACCTAGTATTTTTAAATTATCATTCTTTAGAAAAAGTATACATAATCAAATTCAACAAAGAGTGTCGAGAAGCAACTTGCACACATCTGTGGTCCGAATCCGCGTGTGAAAATAATTAGATTTCCCAAGTAAAATAAACTTACTGTCGTCAGTTTCTTTAAACAAAAGTGATATCATTTCTGTTTCTGTGTTTACGGTTGGTTATAATTTTATGTTATGCATAAAATGAGTACGGTATGAGAGGGTGGCAGTTTTCAAGATGTCTCTAGTAGTTTTATCAATCAATTCCATTGATGCTTCGCTTTATCCAATGGCCTGAGAAATATATGGTGGAAGTTACCAACTAGAAAAATAGCTTCGTTGTCTTCAGATTTGCATAAAAATTTGCTTTCATTATAATAAAGATTATACAAAATCAGATCAAGAATTTTATTTCATTCATTCTAAAGCTAAACACGGAAACTAAAATAAAATTTATGGGACACAAGTTGGATTAGCATGCGTGACTGAAATTTATATTTTATTAAGATACAAATAAAGTTATTTATAGTACAACAAAAGACAGTAAATTTCAAAAAGGTAATCAAGCTTTCCTTTTTAGAAGTTAATTGCTTCACTTATAGAGTTTAATTTAGAATTTTCAGTACTTACACAGCATTTAATTAGCAGTGACTGTTTATTTTATCGAGCAAAAACAATCTTAATAAATAAAATGTTAATTTTATAACAATGTTAGTATTATTCAGAAAATAACACAATTGGTTTAAAGACGTTTTATTGTGATAATGAAAAATTGTTCTTCAACATAAAAAGAGCGTTGCACTGAAATATGATAGACTATAGATTTCCTTAGCTGATATTTATTTGAAGCAGTCTTAAAGAGAAAATCAATAACCAAGCAAGAATTTGATTTGCTTTTTAACTAAATATTTTAGTCTCTAAAGTAAAACCAATACTTTTAAAATTAATTCTTTAGATGTTTCTGTTGATGCAGTAACCAACCGGAACAGCACAAGCAAAGCCGATTACTCCCTTTTGTGGAAAGAACAATAAATAAAAGAAAAAGATAATTATAAATATTATTATAACATTAACAAGATTGTCGGTACGTGCATGCGGTCTGGCTTTATTATTTGTAATAAGATTTTCTTTTTTTTTTGCAGACCTCTTTATAGATAATGACAACTGTAATAATTTATTAAAAATTACAGTAAAGAACAATCCTATTTGACATCAAACAATACGCAATTGATTTACTGTTTATCATTGTTCAAGATAAATTTGAGTATTTGGAAATATGCTTCACAAGTGTAGAATTATAAAAATCATGGAATACTTCTCTTGTGTCATCAAAAAGTAAACAGTTTCACAGTTGACTGACGAAACAAGCTATCTTATTGTTTTGCTACTTTGATGTTATTACTATGCTGTGCAACACTCAACCGAACATTGCGAACATTATAATATCACTGTTTCATCTTTAGAGTCTGTCTACCTGCAACAGAAAGACATTTAAGAAACGTCCTATATCTGTCCATTACATTAGTGAACTTATTTGAAACTGGTATTCAAAGGTAATTATATCAAAGAGTTATTTATTTGTAATAACTCAATTAGTGTACCTTTTATTTTAAAACTGGTCTTAAGTGATGTATCATTCTACTGCACAGGTTGTACAGCCGGATCAGGGTTCACGGTCTCGGGGACCTATAAAAGCAAAAAGAAAATTAACTGTTTGTTCTTTACTTGACTAGATAGTCTAGAAGAACAGTTGACAAAATGGTGCATATTGCTGCTATTAGAAGTTTTGTTTTCATAAAGAAATGAAGACTTCTGATTTAAATGTGTTTAGTTTAGCAGCTGTGCTGTCTATGAAATTTGGTACAAACATTTGAAATTTGGAAAAGTACGGCTGACAACCCATCAATACCCAGGTAGTAATTTAGGGAATGGAACGTCCTTTGAATTCGCATCCGGAGGACCAAATTGCAACCCCACTAGTTTGAAATCTCCTTTGTGTAAAAACTGAAACGACCCAGCTAGACAAGCTTTCAGAACAGCATAACCCATTTAAGCTATAAGAAACTAAGCATTATGTATCTAATTGTTTTGATTATCACAGAATGATTTATTTTCATGAGGTAGGTACTGAGTATAACGAACAATCAACTTCATTAACGTGCGTTTTTCGGAAGGAAAAGGAAATAAGATATGGACACCGTTATCTTCATCAGTAAAATAGCTTCTTGCGTTTTGTGCTTGGTTAAAGTATCTTCCAAATACAGAAACAGACTACTTTTGTTCTTCACACATTTTACAGACTTGAGTTGATCTTTTGTAAGTGTTTCTCTTATCTTACTATCTAGAAACGATTTCTACAAAATTCATGAAGACATATAAGACTATTTGAAAACGCATTCCATTAAACGCTTTCCGGCAACTATTGATGACATGACCAGAATGTATTTCTAGCTTGATGGCAGTAATGAAATTATCTAACGGATCTGTGGAACGAACGCCTTAAATAAAAAATACGGATACGTCAACCTTATTCCCAATGGGACATCTATTCGAATGATTTTCGATCTTTCTTTACCCCCACCTTGCCACCAATGACGTCATCAACTTTTTAAATGAAAATCCCCATGTTTTCTCGCAGATTCTGATTCTCGTAGAAATTCTGTATATTTCGACGTACTATTTCCTTATTCCTTGTAAAAATGTTAAAATCAAAGATGAGATGAAAATCCAACATTTTAAGTTTTGTGTCTGTTAATAATAAAAACCTTTTCGGTATGAAAAACGCAACTAGTTTGGAAAGACCAAGAGTAATAAGATCTGAGCAAATCAGACAAAACTGAAACAAATCTGACCTGACCATACCTGAACCAGTCTGTCGTAACTGGAAATAGCCTGATTTGGTTCTAATGTAACTAGCCTAATTAAGCCTGCCTTGCCTGACGAGAATGCTACAGCAAGCGCAAAGCATGTCAGCACTCTTAAGCCCAGATTATTTTTGCGCTCTTGCTCGTTTTCTTTTTCTACTACATTTCACTGCAGCTGGGCCTGGGTTTGGAAGTTTTTCTCGGACGCCCCTGGAGAGGACCTCTCTCGAGCTCAAAACAGACATATGGGGGATGCGAAATACCGGCCAGGTGATAACCCTACTTTCGCACGCCCTAAAAAATAATACTTTTAAGCTGTACAAAAGACACCTAATGGCTTAGACCGCGACCCTATTGAGGATACTAAATCAGGTGACCCTTAGGCTATTTGTAGAAAATGAGATATGAAACCGGCTACCCCTGAATTACAACTGAAGTAGATCTCAGATGAGATATTTTTTTCTGATCTGAAGATCGATTACATTTTGTTTGGGTTTTTGATATTTCTAGTTACTAAACCTCGGGAAAAGAACTCCTGTTTTAACTGATATAAAAAAAAACACATCTGTGTAGACTATAGGATGTTTTCTTCTCTTAGTCCACACAAAACAAAACGGTGTACTGTTTCAGTTTTTTCTAAAAATTCAAAAGTGGGCTAGTGAAGGTATATAGAA
>VTPC01090922.1:14342-79783 GCA_011009095.1 Ignelater luminosus
TTTTTTAAGGAATAGTCTTGAACCAGCCCTAGAGTATACCCAAGTTAAGCTAAGTTATAGTTTTTTGAATCGGTCGCATTGTGAGTTAAATTTCTTAGAACCTGGCTAAGATTCAAATTACAAAGTTTCTAGAAATCAGTTACAACACTTCGGTACTTATAGAAAAAGATCTAGTGTATCTAGAGGTGAATATACCGTTCTTGTAATTGTTTTATAGTGTCTAAGTAAGGTGGACCCATCTGCGTTATGGTTAGTGCTTGCACGAAGTTACATCTGGATAAGGTGATATAGATAAAAATTTTGAGAAAAATCGAGCTGAACATTCAATGTTGATATTATGGAAATATTTGGAGTTTTTCCAAAACGATCTAATTCCAGCATTGGCTGTACTTTACCTAATCGAAGACGATCCTGATATCCCAAATGATACTCTTTGGTATCAACACGATGGCGCAGCGCCACATTATACGCTTCCTGTTCGTAATTTTCTGCACACTGTTTTTTCCAGCAGAAACATCCTTGTTTAAAAGAGATATTTATCATTTCTCTTATTATCTAAGAAAACTACTAAAATTATTTTTGAATAATTATTACTTCTATGTTACAATAAAAATTACACTGTAAATCACATTGCTTGTTTATTTATAAATTTTTTTGTTTGTGCTGTTCATAATTTATTCGCAATAAGATTTTTTTAATATTTTTCACAGAACATATTGAATGTACAATTTATATTTTGAAAGTTTACTTTTAAAATATTTTCTAGTGATTGAAATTATGTACATCACGTGTTAATTTATAATTTGACGATATGTTTTCAATCAATAAAAGATTCTAAATGTAAAAACCGTTATAAACGATAGGGAACGATCTTTTAAAATTTAAATTGCTCTAGATGTAATAAAATACAGGCAGAAGGTAGATGTATGTACTTTATCACACAACCCAACCTGTATAATATACATATTAATCGCAACATGGTCTCCAGACGTTTCTGCTTTAAATTTTTAAAAATACTCAAATTTCAAATGAAAAACTTATTTATTTAAAATTATGTGTGTCTGTACACCTCTATATGAAGCATAGACGTGGCAGTTCAGTCTGCAGCATAAACTGAAGTAAAGGCTTTGAATATGGTCCAACTTTCGTGTGTAAGTTTTATAAACTGCACCACAAAAGCAGGAATATTCATGAAAATGGTTGTTTATGTGACAGCACTTTTGGTCGTCAAATTTGTATTTTAGGCACGAAAAGATCATAACAATGAAATGTTCGTGGGAGATGTCTTTCGAGGAGTAGTAGTAGCAGCGCAATGCACGCATCATCGTATATACTCAGTCACGAAACGCCACTTTCACTACCCCTAAGGACAATGACAGCAATACCTCAAAAAAGGCGATATCTTTGCCTGATCGTCTTTAAACGCCAGATATTACTTTAATAAATTACTACCAAAGCAGCTATAAACATGCAAACAATTCGTAAAATCCACCAAATGTGCAATAAAAAATACATGAACATCACGGAGTTCCTCCGATCCGCACAACGACAGGCTATCTTTCAACTTGTGAGTAAAGAATGAAACCAGAAAAACATACAAAAAGATTCGCAAGATAAATAACATAGATTGAGTGAGACGTCTACTCGACCGGGTGGACTGGATTCAGAAGTTTATAGACGGCAAACCGGGTAGAAATTTACTAGCATCCTATAGCAGTAAATTTGCCAAACTGTCGTTACTTTAAAACAGTAAGAAGTTCTCCACTTCATACTTCGATTACTCCAACTAACATTTTCCAAACTGACATAAAACGATTCATGATGTATTGCGGGAATTAAACTTCGGGAACAGAAACTCAACTCTCTCAGTCAACAATGATAATTATTACTGAATACACCGACATTCATGGGATTCTCTGGTGTTTATAAAACCACAACAAGTAACTAACACCGTTGTGTATTAAGATAAAGTGGGAAATCTGTTACAAATTTGGAATAATCCAGAACTTGATAATATATTGAGAATTGCTTTTATATTTACCTGTTATGAAATGTCAACTTCGTGTTTATTCCAGAGATATAAAATCAACATTTTTAAAAATGTTTCAAAAGCACTTTCTATTAACACAAAATATTTAGGTGGACTCTTTCATAGCTTCTAGATTTAATTTAAGATTCCAGCTTACTAATTGTGAAAAGATTGAAATTCAGGGTTTATAGTGAGATACACTTGTTTTTTATTATTTTTTTATTTACTAACCCATCCTTGGTTATACATAGAGAAATTTAAACAATCAAACGACAGAAGATTAACATATGATTATATTGTTTTATTTTTTAATGTTACCGCGGATTACACACTTCTTAAGCTTAAACGTGGACTAATTTATAAATAAAAAATAAAAAAGTGGTGTCGATTCCAGAAACAAATTATGTATACGTATGTATGTAGGCCAAAGCACTAGTATACGTCGACGTTTTAGTCTTAAACAGGAAGGAAAATCTCCTATTCCTTCAAGCACTAACATTTGTTTTTCAAAAATCAAACTGGTTTAGGTGTCGGTCCTGCTTTAACCGGTTCCGTTTTCACTTGTCAGAGAATTTCAGGATGTGTTAATGCTGTTTAATATTTGAGCCTTCCTACCAATTCCAAGGTTTCATTTCTTATTAACGTGCTTATTAATTACTACTGACTATCGTCTCACTTCAGTTGTTACAATCAATAGTGTGAGTCAGAATTAGTTGTTTCCAATTAGTAAACTTTATTTATTTATTTGGAAACATTCATGTATATTATAATGTCACAAAGGAAACAGAGAGTTTAGTAAATGTTTAATTAAAGATGGATGCCTCTAACTCGGCAAGCAATTGTAGATAGTATATTTACATCAAACAAATTTATAGTTTAAAGCAGTACAGTCGCCAAGGGAAAGTTTTTACTGTTTCGCATTAGTAGATGTTCATTTCACTAATTTTAACAAATGAACACGAGCATCTACTTGACTTGACTTTTTTTTACTGTAACATGTACACTCTCTTCAGAAAGTTTTATGCTATTTATTGGTTTAACGAACTTTTTTCGATAATGTACGTCAGATGTACTTCCATTTTCTTCCTTGTTTTGAAATACAAAATCTGAAGAGGTTGATGTAGTAGTTCATTCTCAAGTAGACATAAGATCAGACTAATTCATTGTACCAGTGTGTAATATGTATCACAGACAGAGTTCTAGTTCTTCAGGCAAATTGATCTGTACATAGACAAATCGAAAACAAGTGAATTATCCTTGATTTCCCATTACACACATCAGTGATGTGCGTGTCAACAATGTCGATGTCAACAATTCATTCTTGACATGTCAATAATATGAATTGTTTACATGACCTTATTGATGTCAACTATGTCAACAATGTCAACAATTTAGATATTATGAATGCACATGCGCAAAGCTGTTAAACTTGATTTTTCCTTTTTTATTTAAATCTTAAATAGTTTATTACAATAATTTTTATTTGACTTAAGTATGTGAGGGCAAATATGAGGCACAGGGAATTGTGAGATGCTTAAGTACGTTCAAGTGTAATGTACGTATAAAATAATTTTGATTAGAAAAACAATTAATGCTAGGATGTTGTTCATCATGTTAGTATTTGTTTTTTTAATTAATAAAATTTTTTGCATTAAGATGCCTATGAACTAACTGTCACATTGCTAGAATTGCCCCCACATATCCGAACTAAAAATCTTAGTATGGGCCTATGGAGCTATGAGTAAACATACTTGTAATTTTACTGATTCCATGGAAATAAGAATAAATAAATAGGATTTAGTTTTTTAATGCCATTTTATTTAAATAATATTTTAGTTTTTCTTTTCCATCTTCAGTTACTGTCACAGTCTTTTTTAATTGAAAACCCAATTCATCGAAATTCTTATTCTTGGGCACAATTGTCGACATTGTTGACATTGTTGACGTAAAAAATCAATTGTTGACAAATTGTTGACATGAAAATGTCAACAATCATTGTTGACGTGTCAACGCACATCACTGACACACATACTCTACTATATTTTTAGCAGAGGCGTTTTTGTACCCATTTAAAATTGAAATATAGTAAAACCTCCCATTACGGACACTCCCTGTAAGCATACACTTTCTATAAACGGACAAGTTTTGTAGAACCAAAATATCCCAATAAAGGAACAAAAAGTGTGAAACCGACAGTGTCCGCTTATTGGAGATTTTGCTCTATTTAATTCAAAAATACGCGCGAATATTGTAAATTTTTAATTGTTCTGCTAATGGTGTCTAGCGTTTAAAAATGGAAGTAGCAATTACTCATTCAAAAGCTACTCGCTAACTTCATTCTTTGGTGTCCTGTAAAATAAAAAGGAAAACTAAAATTTCTTTATTAACTTAAAAAGTTGAAGTAATAGCAAAATGGAATTTTATTAGAGAGTTATTGGATTTGAATTAACACAATCAATGATGTTTACTATTTTTGCTAGTCACATTACGGCATCGTTTCCCTTTATAAATTTTGATTTGTAAAATATAAAATTAATGATTTCTGTGATTATAGAAAATAAGAGGAGTTTGGCTTTTATTTGAGAATTAAACTTTGATGATAACAGAAAATTTGGTTAGCATCCTATAACTTCAAATTGACATTGTGCAATTCCGAGGGCAAAGATAATTAAAAAACATGAATAATTTGGATTTTTAATACAAGCTTTGAAGTAAAATTAGTTATTCGATTATTTATTCATTGGTGATGTAAACTTCAGTTTTTATAATTTTCTAGATATTTAATGATTACGATTATACTTGAGTTTTTTTACGTAGCGATTTAATACAATATAGAGCTCTATTGTTTGTTTACTATTAAATATTGAATTTTGTTATTTATAAGTAGTAAAAGAAAGTACAAAAATAAAATAATCAGACAGATTATGAAACAAGTTTCTAGATTTACAGTATTTTACACAAACAATATAAACAATCTAGTGGCGCCTTGTAGAAGGATTTGTGGTACCAACTCTAATCCTTTTTCGACAGTTTTTGTTAAAACACGGGCTTGGAAACTTATCCGAAATATATTGGTGTGTATTTTGGACAATTAGCAAAATAAAGTAAAATTTTGAAGATTTTAAAAGTTATCAAAGATTCAACAAGAATAGAAAAATTCGCTGTTACGTTAATTTTGACTATTACTGTGTCTACCGACTTTATTTTATGACAGATTTCAAATCTTATTCAATCATAAATTTTGAAAGAATATTTCTAAGATTCACTAAATTTTCTTTTTATCATGGCAATCTAGTAATATACACTAATAAGCCATTTGTTTCGAACCTAATTTGCTACTGTTTAAGATTTACAAAGTACTTATTCTATAATAATCACTTTGATTCTGATACATTAGTCAGTGTTTTAATGTGCACTATTGTAAAATATACTATACTAATTCAAACGGTTTTGTTCGTTTTAATCTTCTGACCAAGCTGTCATTATTCAACAGCAGGAGAGCCTCTACGTTTATGTGCTGTTGAAATCGTTTTTCATGACTTAGAGCATACTTTTTGATGACGCTATCCCACATCAAGATTCTTAGGTAGATTGTCATTTCGAATGTACCAAGGAGCATCTACTATACCACGGAGTACTCTATTCTGAAATCTTTGTATTACGTTTCTATTGCTTTGGCTGAAACAACCCCCAAATTGAATATAATAAGTTCACACTAGCTTGAGGACCTGTTCATACAGCATAAGCTTATTATATACAGATAGGGCAAAATAACCAATACTTTTTTCTGTATTTCAGTATGAGTTCGTCCTGTTTTTTTCTTCGCACGTGGTTTCCATCTAAGTTTGGCATCTACAGCCATGCCCAGGTATTTGAATGTGTTCTTATATGGAACAACTTGATGGTTGATGTAGGATGGCTTGTGCTTGTTGGTGAAATTGATGTGCACTGACTTTGCGCCTTGATGAGAGCAGCTTGGAGCTTTTAGGTTGACTCAGTATTATTGTCGCCAATAGCCATGATTGGAGTATCATCAGCAAATGTTGCAACAACATTTTGTTGAAACGTTGGCAGGTCATTAGTGTATAGGAGATATAGTACTGGTCCTAATACACTTCCCTGGCCTTAGTACACACACCTGCCTGTATTTTCCTTAAATCAGAATAAGCGTCTTTTTGCTTAATCCTGAAGTATCCGTCTAATGTATATGATTCCAGAATTCTTGAACACTGAACAGGAAGAAATAATTTAAGCTTATAATTTAACCCTTCATACCAGACTTCATAGAAGGTCTGAGCAACGCCCAAAGATATTGTACAGCAGACTTTTTTTTCTTCTAGTGATTGTTCAATTATATTAGTACTTCGATGAACCTGATCTATTGTGAAGTATTGATGCCGGAACCCAAACTGGTGATCTAGAATGATATGTTTTTCCTTAATGATAGGTTTTAATCTCTTTAACAGAAATTTCTCGAACAATTTTGACATAATTGGCGATAGAGATATTGGCCAATATGATGTTGTTTCGTGGGGTGGCTTACCAGGTTTTGAAATCATAACGACCTCTGCCACCTTCCACTGTTGAGGTACATATTTCAGGCGAAAGTGCCTGCTTATTATGCAAATACCAAATGTTTCGACTAATAGCTGCTTTACTGGATTGTAAATGTGAGGAAGTACACCATCTTGCATAAGGTTGTTTTCTATATCATGAGTCTTCAAACCAATTCTAATTTGTAATGTCAAAGCCATTTGAAAACAGTAAATTATAAGTTATCTGAAAAGTAAATAAGCAAGAAAATTGACTTTAACAAATCTACTATCATGCTAACCAAAACAAAATATGATCTTCAGGAACACATCTCATTGCTTTAGGAATACAGGCATGTTTTTCATTTGCTTATATGTTGAGTTTTTATAAAATTATGGCTATTTCAAAAGTTAACTTTCTTTTGAATAACCCATAGCTTCATATTTATATTCATTTATTGCTTTTAATAATTCTCTGCCTTTAGTACTTACAAGTATCGATCCCCAATGCGTATGTTTTTCATTGAAGTCTCTGCTAATGATAAATCGATCTTCTAGGTTTTTGAAAAGTCCAACATATCTTTCATGATGTTATGCTTCGGTGAACTATACAGACTAACCAAGACAATGTTGTATTTTTTAGTCTTAATATTCAGCACCATTGCCTGAATGTCATTTTAATTTCTTCATTATGGTAGATATTATTTTTAACTATTACCCCATTTCCGGAATGAGTTGTATGATAAACTTTATATCCCTTGAATTTGATAAAGGATTGCTTAGTAAAGTGTGTCTCTGAAGTAAGACACACATCAATTTTACTTATGTCTAGAATTGCTTGCAGACCTTTTTGATGGTTGAGCAATTCATCTGCATTCCAGGACATGATTTCTATTGTATTGGCCATTTTTATCTGTTTTTGCAGTTAGGGGCAGTTTCCTTAGTACCACTCTCAAGTTTCTTAACTCGCTCATTCATTTTTAAAAACGCCCCTTCTACATAGGTGATCTTATTCAAAATGAACGGTTGGTTAGTATTGTTTTCTGAATTTTGTGATTTTTTTATGAATTAAGCCCGTTGTAGCAGTCGAGGCGTAAGTTGTTTTGTTTTAATTAACATTGTTGGTTTTTCTTTTTATTGAATTAGTTTTTCTTCTTTGCTGAGGTGTTTAACTGGTTTTCCCTTCATAGCTACTTTGTTCTTGATTTTTTTGTACAAAAGGATTCAGTAAATGATTTCCTAATTTCAACGAAAAATTATTTATGAACTTTAATTTTAAAAAGATTTTATTATAATAAATATAAAAAGGCCTTGAGTTGCAAAAATCAATTTTTATTTTTTGAGTGCATCTTATTCTAGAGACTTAGAAGCCAATATTTAAAGAAAGAGCAATCGTTTTGCTAAAAATCGAACGAGATACAGAGTTTTGAAAATTTAGTTCCGAAATTATTTTTTGAGAAAAACTGGTTTAAGTTTTGCATGCCATTTAATTATAACATGGCATTGCGTACAATAGTTCTACGTAGAATAGCAAGACAATACCTACAGAAATGGTTTATAGCTTAAAGTGTTGCCAAAAGTTATTAAAAACATCTGAGATTAAAACCTTAAAATCAATAATTTGACCGTGATTGCAATATTCAAGTTAGTTAATTCAAATTGACATTAAACAATTAAAAATGAAG
This sequence comes from Ignelater luminosus, assembly GCA_011009095.1. Classification (NCBI taxonomy): domain Eukaryota; kingdom Metazoa; phylum Arthropoda; class Insecta; order Coleoptera; family Elateridae; genus Ignelater; species Ignelater luminosus. Next base: position 22,589 of record VTPC01090922.1, read on the forward strand.
AATGATAGTTGAGCATTTTTAGTTTTAAAATTAAGTTTGTTAGTTTAAGTGAAATTTCTTGGTGTGAAAAGCCAAATCTTTGAAGATTCAGTCTGAGTTGAAAGTTTTTTTACAAAATCCAGTAGACAACGGTAGGAACAACTAATTTTAGTTTTAGAATTTCTTTGTCACTTTTTCTTGTAGGTCTTTCAATTTTAACATCATGTGAAACAGGACTATATTACATTTTCAAAAGTCACTGAGAAATACTTGTTATACATCTCTGATAAGTATAATTAGTTTTTTAAAATTTATTGGAAATTGATTTAGAGTTGACAACCATCTACAACCATGAAATTTTAAAGAGTCAAGATTTACAACAGGTAAATTTAATTCTTTTTGGGCATTCAACTTTTCATTTCAAGTGTGTGTGGTGACTTTAAAAGAAATTTTAGTTTTTTATTTTGCTTTTTGACAAGCATACACCGTAATATGTAGTTAAACTTGGATTGACATTCATAGGCCCAAAGCCAAAAAAGTAAGAGTCTCTACGCCAGATGATTTGAGTTAATAAAATAGAAGTAAATAGATAATATTTTTTTGTCTTTGAGTATAAAAGGTACGTTACATCAAGAATAGAAGTTTTAGGAAACGTGAGGGTAAGGATGACACAAAATATAAGTTTGTAAAAATATCTCTTCTGGTATTAACCTTAACCTCATCATTTGCTTTCGTGCATTTTTTGCCGTCCTTTAGACTTTCTCTATTTCTGTGCATGACTATTCTATTTATATAAAAACGAGAATCAATCCAAAACCTAATTAAGTCAACACCAGTGACATGCAGAATATTGGAATGATAGATTATATATAAGTAAACATCGAATAGATCGAATTTAAGTTCATAATAACAGGTTCACTCAATTGATGGAAATTATTAGTCAACAAAAACTATATGTTAAAAGCTCAGTAAATGCGCCAAGTTAGTGTTTTTATATTTTAAAATAAATCAAGATATAAGAAAACATAAAAAGTTCTTATGTTACGTATGTAAGCCACAATTTGTAAAGTTGGCACTTATTGACTGGGTCTGAGGTTGTGCAAACTGCTGTAAGTTTAATCCGCTATTATTTATTAGCTAAGCACAAGTCTATACTCCAGACTAGGTTTGTATAATTAAATGATGTTCGCGTCTAAGGTGTTCTGAGAATAAGTTGCAAAAAGCATACCTTTATAAAAAAAAAAGAAACATGTAATCAGCTGTAGAATTGTTGAACTTTTTACAGTAAAAATATCTTTTCTGAAGAAATGCAGACTAGTATTGACTTAAGCAACATACAGACTTCGAATATGATCTACTACAGATACGTCAAAATATTTAATTGTAATCAGTGGAAAAGCTATTTCTTGCATAAAGTCTGACTGGTTTGATAATTTTATGCTAACGATGAAGTGCTGCTAATGAATATCATTATTAGTGAGAATTAGCATTGTGTGTACAAGTTCTAAAGCAGAAATTCTTTTTCGTTTACTAAAGCATTATTCTGTTGCAAAACCATTATACCATTATTTAGAGCTATACAATAATATAAATTAAATGTTAAGTTAACTAATTACGCTCTTTTTTATCCTCCAATATTTTTTATGTTGTTTTTAATATGTCTGTAATTACAATTTGCTTAAAATAGATTAATTAAACTGTCTAGACTGCGGTAGATATTCAGCGAATTCTAAATACTAATCAGTCAGCAGTTTTATAATTTAATAAAATAAATTTATTAATAATAAATAAATAAACCTAATTAGTTACCCTTTTTAAGCGTAAATACAATAACTACCAGTAATTTCAATGTAGTGCTAAAGTGGTGTGCATTTGTAACATCTTTATTTATTTAACTTTTCTCCACGGTCGAAATATGTTAGAATAACACATCATGGTAACTAGAAATAAAACTATAAAACTTTTTAATTTGCAAACCAATTTCCTTTAGTTATATATAGATTTTTTAGAACTAATCTATTTTGAAATATGTGATATACTCGTAAAAAGATGATGTAGAAGTAACCGCAAGAAATTTCTTTCTTCTGGTTTTTTTAAGCGTCTCGGAATATAATTACTTTTCTAAGATAATATTAGTCATTTCTAATTTTTCATACGGTTTTGTGAAAATGTGTAGAGTTTGCCACCACTTCTATCTGTACACAATTAGCTTTACAGTTACTTATACAGGTAGGTACTAAACCACACTTTTGAATATTACATCACATGCTGAGGTAGCATTTCAGCAAGTTTCACCTTACACCGAAGAAGCATATATGTAAATCACAGTAACGTACATGTACGTAAAGTAAATACAACACATATCTCTGTAATTTTGTTTATAATCTGAATCTTATCTTCACTTCTTGTCATCAAATCGTCTTTCAATGAACGCCTTGCCTTTTCTTTAGCAGTGTTTCTTAATCTGTTCTCTGGAGAGCACTGGAGCACCACGAAAGCAAGAATAATGCTGTGGTAGTTTTTATCAAGAACATGAAGAATATGAAATTTATTAAAATTATGTCTTTTTGTAGCAACAGGTTTCTGGAAAATCCCCCTCCCTCCCAAAATTCCAACCCACAGATCGATCCGTCCACTTAGTACTATTTGCCGACAAAACTGCACCTGGTTTACAATTTTTCTGCGCAAACCTGTGTGGTTAAACAACCTAAGCAAAAGCTAGATAATTTCTCTCAGATAACCCACACCAAAGAAAAAATTGTTTCCAACTGCAAGGCCTATTTGGAACCTCAAAGCTGCAGTTTTCGTTTCTAACTAAGGACCCACAGCTGGTTACAGAAAAATTATCTGGGCGATGGTGCAAGAGACCATTCCACTTTCGTACACACTTTTATTTGCCTCTCTACAAATACCTATGAATGAAAGACAATGCAATGTATAAAAGGACACTCCAGTTGAATAGCTTTCAAGGTGTGAAGAAGCAGGCGAAGTAAATAAAATTGCTCAAAATGTCTCCTACTTGACAAAATGTGTAGAAAGATTGAAGCATCATCCACCTGTCAGTTCTATTTAAGTATCGAGTTTTGCATCATGCAAGTTTTCAAGTCTACTTGACTGCTTTTATACATTTTCTATTTTTTTTTCTTTGTAGCTAAAGAGCCACCGTAACAGTGACGTAGTCAAGTCTAGAGTTAATTTATTTTTTATTTATGCCATATTTATTAACGAGTAACAAGAAGTACTAACCATATCGAATATTGGGTAAGTTACATTGACTGATAAGTAAACTGTAATCTGTGGGTAGTAATACAGCAATGTCTAAATTATTCAGGATTATCAGTTTAATTTTGTTGTGAGTTGTTGCATACTACTAAAAAATTAGTAAAGATACGTAATATATTATGTCACGAATTGGTACGACATGCTAAGTTAAAATAATTATAAATCTGCTCAAACGTTTATAAGGCAAACTTAGCAAGCTTAAATAATCTGTCAGTAAAAACCTTCGCTATAAAAGCTTTTTACTTCTTAGGGGAGCAATTTCGTTTATTGGGTTGGGTTTAGTTGACTTATTTTGACCTAGTTAGTCACATTAAACAGATTACTACATTACTTTTGAGACATTTTATAAAACACGTTTGAGGCTTCAAATAAATTTTACTCAAGAACAATGAATTTTAACAACTTAAACTGGGTATTTTGGTATAGAACTGAACTGCACGTCTGATCTTACGTTCAAAAATTCCAAAATGCACCAGACAAAGAAATTATGAGCAAAATTAATAGGACATGGCAGTGAAGCTAGCGCCTTTTATTTTATCATAAACACCAACACCCTTATCTTGTTTTTCATAAATAGATATACCAAATCTGAACAAAATCGCGTCAGTAGTTTCTGAGAGAATAGAAATAATTATTGTAACGTTGATTTTTAAGGCCTCTAACTTAATGAAGTAATTTTGCTTATAGCAAGTTAAGCTCAATCGACGATTCTCTTCTCATGAAGGGTATATGTGGAACTTCATCTAAAGAACTTTAGAATCTCTTTATAATTAGTAGCCCAACTTTGCTCCCAGACCTGTTATATTTCAAAGCAAAAACCATATTTTGACAGTGAGTACGGGGAAGTATTTTGTTAAAAATGTAAAAACATCTTTTACATTGAATTTCCCAAAAACTGTGGTATTAAATGCAGCAATTTTGCAAGAAACCACAGCATGTGTAAATAAGCATTTATTAAAATAAATGTACATATCTTCTACTAATTATCCTGCCATTTAGATTAAATTTAGCTATTTAAATAAGAATGCTGTGGTCAACACAACTTATTGGACGTTAATTTAGGTTCAACTTTGAAACGTTTGGACAACTTTCAAACAATTAGAAGAAAACGCATCGACACCAATGTTAGAATCTAATAATTAGAATAATTGCCATTGCCAGAACATAATTTTCATTTTATTTTTTATTTTTTTTCTCATGCTAGAATTACAATTCAGACTACTGTGGTATGGTCCGATCCTAGCCACCGTACCAACGACTGTTCTCACTAAAGCTTCCTGATATAGGTGAATAGCGGAACAGCGGTTTCCATAGAACCCTTATTCCATCCTAATCTCACCCTACCATTCGGTGATAATTGGCCAAAAAGTATACCTTTTTAATCAAGAGATGATCCATTATTAGATTTACTTGAAGGTTACGTACCGCATTATTTTGCTCTTGTTCTTCTGTAGATCCTGTAAGCTACTGGTAATTATAATCCATTATAGTTTATTAATAGTAAATTAATCTTAATTTTGATAATTTTTTTTATATTGTATCAGTAATGATCTTCTTTCTTGAGACCAAATGGATGATCGCTCAAAAATCTTCTCGTTTAAAGCTATTAAATAAGATTCTTCAATAGGAGGGAATATGACCTTCTTTCACTCCTATACGGAATCCCCCATTTACATCGAAACCTTACTAGCTATTTGAACATGTTAGCATTTCTTCAGAACTTTCGTTAAGTAGCAACCATTCTTTGGGGAATTTTAACTAGTTGTCTACGTCCATTACTAAACATTTATGAATTATAATTTTTATTGACTTTGTTGTTTAGATTAGCTGTTATTTTCTGTTATTTGAGAAATATACTTCTTCTAGTTCCGATTATTACTTATAGTTTTATTTTGTTCATTTCATAATTACTGGGTGTCCAAACTTGGCCCCTGGTGATCCATTTCGATACATAAACCGCTTAAAAATTGCCCGGTTAAAAAAAGAAGGCAATGGGCAACTCCAATCAGTGCTTGTGGGAATGTACTGCAAAGAATTTACCTAGAACCCGATAAATTGTAAATGTTGAATACCTGCTATGCATCCCATTCGAGTTTAGGAAGTTTCAAAAATTAGGTAATAAATACCTTCAAAATGTGAAAATATATTTTCACTTCTAATGGAACTTAAATATAGAATAAGACTTCTTTTATATTCAATATTTAGTAAGTTTACTTTTTAATAATAAGAAAATGAGCCAATTAAATTTAAACGAGCTCGTTAACCACATTACTAACCAAGACCCGAGGAAAGGTAACTTTGATAATACCACTGAAATGCGGACTTTATATTTACGTCTAGTTAATAGAACTATTACTACATACTATTACAACTTTATAGTTAATTTATATTTATGTAACTAAAAACTAATTCTTATCAACTCTAAACGATTCGCATGCTAATAGAAAAATCTATCCCCGTAAAACCATTAATTCAGAAAGATGCGTTAAACTGTTTTACAAATGAATATACTTTTTGACAACCCAGAACACATCTGTCAAGAAAAGATAACGGATGGATGCACAAACCAAATTGAAGTAGGGTAAACTCAACAGGGTGCAGCATCTTTTCAGGAGTTTCGGGGGATCAAATTCCCCCTTTTAAGAATGCTATATACAACATTCCTTTATGTATCTGTGTTATTATTTCTAAGCATTCGAATTATGAATAAATATGTAAATTATAATTTCAAATGGGTTCAAGAATTCTAAATTTCAAAACGTGAATCTAACGCCAGAAACTTTCCTAATCTTTAGTAAAAATTTTAACGACGCAATGACGAACTACTCAGTATGCTGTTCACTAAAATAGGTTTTGTTCAGTTGTGCGTTATGAATATGCAGAAAAGCAGCACGTCTCGGCGGTAGTGATAAACAAACATTCTGGAGGTAACGTGGGCGGTCACCGCGAAGAATAATTTATACACATACCTGCGTACGCGGAGAGGATTTACATAAATTGAGGGAGAAAGAAAAAAATGTGGTGTACCATAATTTATTTATAGTGTAAAAACCCCTGTAAAATGCGCGCTAGCTTTTTAACGCCATGAATTACTTATACAATTTATCTTTTACGGTTTTTTACGGTATCGTATACCTTCTATTCAAGAGATGACTTAATTGAATCACTTATAATAGTATCGTCAGAAATTAACATGAGATGATGCTATAAAATAACAAAAGATGAACTGAATGGTAGGTAAAAGTCGTTCTAGCGGGATTTGTGTTTTCACTGTATTATTTATTAATATTAATTGAAAATTACTTAAACAGACATTAGATAGAAATTTAAACTTGAGGTAAATTTACTATTTCATTTCATTATTGCATTGAGAAAAACAAAAAGTAGGTTTTGTGAAAAAGGTATAGTAACTGTTCTATAATCCTAGAATGATTCCTGAACAAGCATTTCCACTAACAACATTAACAACTTTCCAGTACATTAAGTCACAAGAAGATATTACTCATTATTGAGATCCTCGGTCAGTTAGTTCTCTGTGATTTCCACTTATACGAACCTCTGAAGAAAGGTATAAAGGACACACGGTGTGGCGGAAGATCAAAAATCCGTGAAAACAGCGTAGTCGTGCACCATTTCACATCTCTTCAGATTCTGTTTTCAGACCATGAATAGAACACATACCTAAAGCCAGAAATTTAAATAATCGCAGAAGCTATTCCAGTTTTAATTGGCTTTCTATAATTTTTAGTGTATTTAGTGAATCTTTCATGGTTTATTGAATAAAATCATTTACTCAACATATTTCTTAAAAGTGATTATTATAGAAAATTAAATTACCTTTCCAGTGATGTAGATATCATAACAATCGGTTGGTTAATTAATAATGTAAGTTCTACTTCTAGTATGCTACTGTGCATTGATATAATGTCTGAATAATGAAATGTAGGTACATATATGCTTTTCACAGAGTTGCCATGATATTTTTTTGCTAAGTTGTTATATCTGGAATAATATATTCAATTATATTAAGGTTGGCTATGCAGTTTCTGTGCAAAAAAGTGCATCATGTTGTCGAGTCGGTGTGCTCAATGATAGCGACATAAAAGTTACTAGCAACTACGCGTAAAAAGTAGTAACATGTCAAAATTAAAGAAACACGCGTGTTGAAAGATCACACTTGTGAAATATTGTTGAAATTAAAAAACAAAAAGTGAACTCAAGACAAGCTAACTATTATGGACAATAATAAATGGAAACCACGAAAACCATGATTTAAATTTAAATCGCTGAACTGACCAATACAATGAAAAGGCGCACACATGTATCAGTACTTCTACCATAAAAAGCTATATTTTTTTGCTTAATTTTGGTGTATTTTTTGCTGTTAGGTCAAGTTAACTAAAATTCGAAAACAGTTAACACATGGGCTGAAAAGTCCCAGGCCTAACAAAGAAAACACGGTTTTTTTTGTTCAAAATTAGCTTTATTCATCAACGTAATTTCCATCAAGAACAACGCAATCATTCCAGCGCCGCTCTAACATTTCAATACCACTTTTGTAGAACGATTTATCTTTTGCCTCAAAATAGGACTCAGTTTCAGCGATAACCTCTTCATTCGAGCGAAATTTCTTACCGGCAAGCATTTTTTAGGTCTGCGAACAGCCAGTAGTCGCTGGGAGCCAAATCTGGCGATTACGGTGGATGTGGGAGCAATTCGAAGTTCAATTCATGTAGTTTTGCCATTGTTTTGATTGACTTGTGACACGGTGTGTTGTCTTGATGAAACAAAATTTTTTTCTTTGCCATATGCGGTCGTTTCTTTGCAATTTCGGCCTTCAAACGCTCCAATAACGCTATATAATATTCACTGTTGATGGTATTTCCCTTCTCAAGATAGTCGATGAATATTACACCACGCACATCCCAAAATACCGAGGCCATAACCTTTCCAGCCGATTGTTGTGCTTTCGGTCGCTTTGGACGAGGTTCACCAGTTGCTGCCCACTCAGATGACGATTGTTTTGATTCCGGAGTGAAGTGATGAATCCATGTTTCATCCATTGTCACATATCGACGCAAAGATTCCGGTTTGTTACGTTTAAACATGGCCAAACACTGCTCAGAAACATCAACACGTTCTTGTTTTTGGTGAACAGTGAGCAAACGCGGCACCCACTTTAAGCAGAGTTTTCTCATAATCAAATGCTCATGCAATATAAAGCCAACACGTTCTTTTGATATCTTTACAATGTCAGCTAACTCACGCAACTTCACTTTTCGATCATTCAAAACGATTTTGTGAATTTTTTTGATGTTTTCTGGTGTTACCGCCTCATTTGGACGTCCACTGTGTTCTGCATCATCGGTGTCTCTACGACCACGTTGGAAGTCAGCAAACCAACGTTTTATTGTTGTTTCTGATGGAGCGGAATCCCCATAACACTTTTCAAGCCGTTGCTTCGCTTGAACGGTATTTTTCCCATCAAGAAGCAGTGTAAAATTAAAACACGAAATTGTTTTTGATCCATTGTTTTGAAAATAACAAAAGTAGCGTCACTCTTAGCACAATAACTCACAAAATAATGAATAGAATATCATGAAATTTTAACAGCTGTCTTTTGAAGGTTAGTACTAACTGAAAAAGCGGTGAATGCAATAGAACTAGCGCCATCTATTTGTTAGGCCTGGGACTTTTCAGCCCATGTGTTATTTTTGTATTAAATGCGCGAAATCAGTGTTTTTGTAGCGCACAAGAATGGCATTTATTCGAATGCGCTAAAATACCACTGATTTCTCTCAGGAAATGCAAACAACGTTTTTTCTACAACCTTCAAACATTATTATATGATTTCTTGAAGTAAATTATACAAAACAATGCAAAATAATATTAATTTGCAACAATAAACAGAGTTATCTAATATGTCATTTTTGTTTTTGTTTCGCCCATGTCCGTAAAACATATTTTTTTCGCACATGGGCGTAAAAAATATATTTTTTTCCCATGTGAAAAAATGATAAGCTTCCCGTATCCTTGGCGATGCTTAAATCTAATCTTTTTTTGACGGTTGTAGAAAAAACTAATTATTCAGTGGACAGAGTATAGAAGTGAACTCTTTACGTAATTATTGCTTTAAAGATGTAGAGTAAAGAGTAAAGAGTATGATGATTCTAAATCAAGTATGTTTTAAAGATATTTTTCTCATTATCAATCATGACAACGTTGTCGGTTCTAACCTAAATGTAAAATTAATCTGAACATTATCTGAAGAGATTAAATACAGGATGGGAATACCTGATTTCCGCAGCCAAGTCTCATGTAAAAAAATCGTGAACAGCATTTAGAATCATCAGTTAGTCAGTCAGCGAAAACAAGAAACACCAATCAGTTAATTTTTGTTTGAGTAGGGCATTAGATAATTTGTATTTTACGATTCTGGATAGGTATCTAACTTTTAATTGGTTAAATACTTTAATATAAGTGACATTACGTTTTATGCGGTATGTTTATTTTAAGACAATCTACTTTTAATATCTCGTAAACAAATGAAGATAATAAAATAAGAAAAGACACGTCAGTTAATTGATAGATGGGGAGGACATTAAAATGCACAATTAATTCAATATTATAGACATCGCTGTGTTCGGCCCATCATACATAACCTCAGAATCTTAAATAGCATCCCCTCATTTGCCATATCATTGGAGAACGAATGCTGAAAACAAAGTTCAAATCGGCCTACTTGATGAAAAGTTATAGTAAAAAACCGTGTCATTTTAATGATGAACTTAAATCGCATTACGCTCGTAAATATACACACTTTAATCATTTTAGTGTTTATTTCAAAAAGAGACCAAATGAACATAAACATTTCTAATTAAGTAATGTAAATTGAACCATTGAATCAAAAAAAATTTTTTAATTTGTAATGTAAAGTAATGTAATTCTGTAAAGATCTAGTATGGTGCGCAATTTTGGTCGCAAATTTTTTTCCGCTCCGGTGTGGGCATCCAGTACCTACGTTTCACACGAAGCTGCAATGTGCAAATCAAAAAATATATATAATAAAGCAGAAAACGGGTATACAGTTAATATATTGTTAGTATGGATAGCAATATTATTGGGTAAATTTGAAGAAATTTCAAGATTTATCCAAAACCTTAAGAAACCTAAAGAGCGAAGGAACTCCCATGTTCGTTGGTGCTCTTGTAGTCTAGATCAGTTTAATAACATGACGAAGTGTACTTACCTTTCTGATAGCAGTATTAATAGTATATTACATAACAAGAGTAGGTTTATTACATATCAGTAATCAAATCGAGTACCATAATTCTAATGAGTATGTAATAGTCTTACCACTCGCATTGCATTCTACACTTTCTCTACGAGCATACAGCATTCTAAGAAAAAACATCTGGGAATGCAAAGTATAATCACAACGAACTCCGTTTTGTTACTTGTTTCAAACTTCGGTGGCCATTTTGACCATGTTCCGGAGGTGATATCAAAAACTAAAAGTATACGTATATCTTTTTTGATGTAGAATACTATTCTAAAGTAAAAAGAAAATTAAAAATTTTTCAAATTTTGGCGGTCATTTGACCATGTTCCGGAAGAGATATCAAAAAACAAAGACACCACGTTGCTTTTAGTTTTTGATGTAGAAATTTTTTGCGGTTTTTTCCAGATTTTTAAATCTATAAAAACCGTAAAAAAAGTAAACTTTTTCGTATAAAATGTTAATTAAAGAAACAAAGACCACACTGGTCTTTGTGGAGTTTTGATTTAAAGAATTAGGATAAAAAAGTACTGATAAAATGACGCAAATTGGTGGTTAGGATTGGGTTAGGATTCATTAGGTAATTGTGCATTGCCATGCTTATCAATAGCACTTTGTTTCTACAATTTATAAATAGGGTAATTGTTATTAGACAATCACGACGAACAGTACTTAGTTTTGTTAGTCGAATGGTTTTAAATTCTGTTATTACGTGGTTAAAAAGTTTATATCACAAAATCTTAATGTGAAAATAAATTATGTAATATTGTGAGTTATTGGAAAACTGCTAATCAAAATTAAATTGCAAATGCAAATATATGTATGAGTTATTGCAAGTCTGCGTTTTTATCTCAATTTTAAGTTAGCAAGGGTGTGAGAAATGTGAAATTCAAAAGTGTTGTCGTTGGTATAAACAAGAAAAAGATTCTGTTCACTGTAAGTTTAATGGATGAAATCAGTAGTAAAGCATTTAGATGGTTATTTTAATGTGGATACACTGTTTAGCAACTGGAAAACTTATGTCTGGAACTAGATATAAAATTAATGTAATCCACAATTAACCTGACGAAAACTGTGAATGATAAAATAAGTTTATTTCATTCTATCCAGTATACAGTGTGTACAAGATAAGGTTGCACAACATGGGAATCTTGGAAACGGTAAGAGATACAGCATCGGTTAAATGGGATGAAAGTTGACTATTTATAGGACCTTTTTGTTGGCATTGCAAAATCTAGATATCTTAGATAGTTTCGGAGATATTTAAAAAAAAGTAGATTTCTCGATTTTCGTTATTATTTTTTCTTTTCCTTATTTGAAGAGATATCGGAAAACTAAAACCACTTTTCCATTGCCACTTTTTGTTCTCTATTAAAATACGCAAACAAATTCCTGTACAACGTTTCGGTTTCGAGTAATCATCATCAACCTCATTTTTTTAAATAGGCAAAAAACAATTGAAAATTGTTTTGAATAGCTCTTGTTGTCACGATTCTAATGATGTAAACATGATAGGGTTATTTTGGTTTTGATTTTTTTGTGTTGAACGCTGCTGTGACCAAGTGTAATAATTGCTGTTCATCTTCAAAATGTTGATTGAGCACATGATTCTTGACATAATCCCAAAGGAAAGAAATCTAACGGTGTTAGATCAGGTGATCGCGCAGGCCAGGGTACTGCAGAATATATTAATTAATAGCATAAGAAATCAAAATAACCCTATCATGTTTACATCATTAGAATTGTGTTTTGTTAGCGTATTTTAATAGAGAACAAAAAGTGGCAATGGAAAAGTGGTTTTAGTTTTCCGATATCTCTTCAAATAAAGAAAAGAAGAAATAATAAGAAAAATCGAGAAATCTACTTTTCTTAAATATCTCTGAAACTATCCAAGATATCTAGATTTTGCAAACGCCAACAAAAAAGTCCTATAAATAGCCTATTTTCATTCCATTTAACCGATGCTGTATCTCTTACCGTTTCCAAGATCCCCATGCTGTGCATCCTTATCTTGGACACACTGTATACTACTTTACATCAACGATTAATAGCCGAGAAATGATACATTACGACACAAGGCCGGTAAAGTTACTCCCCGACAGACTCAAAGGATTTTAAAAATATTTTGATAAAATTAAATCCGCTGTTATTTAACACCCACTAGACTATCTTAAGGCATTTTGTAGGGTCTACTTTAGAAACGCGCGATTCACGAGAGGAGACAATGTCTGCAATGAATATATCAAGTCTGCCTTTTGTTTGTTCTATCTACTTCACCTAAATCAAACACCAAAAGAGTTAAATTTAGACCTCAACAGGAGCTGCATATAACACATGGGCTGAAAAGTCCCAGGCCTAACAAAAAAAACACGGTTTTTTTTGTTCAAAATTAGCTTTATTCATCAACGTAATTTCCATCAAGAACAACGCAATCATTCCAGCGCCGCTCTAACAAAATTTTTTTCTTTGCCATATACGGTCGTTTCTTTGCAATTTCGGCCTTCAAACGCTCCAATAACGCTATATAATATTCACTGTTGATGGTATTTCCCTTCTCAAGATAGTCGATGAATATTATACCACGCACATCCCAAAATACCGAGGCCATAACCTTTCCAGCCGATTGTTGTGCTTTCGGTCGCTTTGGACGAGGTTCACCAGTTGCTGTCCACTCAGATGACGATCGTTTTGATTCCGGAGTGAAGTGATGGATCCATGTTTCATCCATTGTCACATATCGACGCAAAAATTCCGGTTTGTTACGTTTAAACATGGCCAAACACTGCTCAGAAACATCAACACGTTCTTGTTTTTTGTGAACAGTGAGCAAACGCGGCACCCACTTTGAGCAGAGCTTTCTCATAGTCAAATGCTCATGCAATATAAAGCCAACACGTTCTTTTGATATCTTTACAATGTCAGCTAACTCACGCAACTTCACTTTTCGATCATTCAAAACGATTTTGTGGATTTTTTGATGTTTTCTGGTGTTACCGCCTCATTTGGACGTCCACTGCGTTCTGCATCATCGGTGTCTCTACGACCACGTTTGAAGTCAGCAAACCAACGTTTTATTGTTGTTTCTGATGGAGCGGAGTCCTCATAACACTTTTCAGGCCATTGCTTCGCTTGAACGGTATTTTTTTCCCATCAAGAAGCAGTGTAAAATTAAAACACGAAATTGTTTTTGATCCATTGTTTTGAAAATAACAAAAGTAGCGTCACTCTTAGCACAATAACTCACAAAATAATGAATAGAATATCATGAAATTTTAACAGCTGTCTTTTGAAGGTTAGTACTAACTGAAAAAGCGGTGAATGCAGTAGAACTAGCGCCATCTATTTGTTAGGCCTGGGACTTTTCAGCCCATGTGTTATTGTTGTAATCAGCAATAAACCAGAAATAAGAAAACATCAGTTTATAAGGTACCCCATTTAAAAAGAACACGCTGTACAGTTGAGGGAGATTTTAAAACGAGAAGTATTTGTTTTGTACAACTTCTTCTCTTGGTTATTATGATTGCTATCCTTCATTCACAGATCGTTAAAACATACAAATTTAGGCCACAAATCTATAAACCATTCTGTTATGGAATACCCTGTGTATTCAAAAATTATTTTAGAAAATGCAAATCGTCCGTACAACTTTTTCTAGTAACATTTCTTGATTCTTTTACAAATAGTGACACTCTTCTCCTATTACAGATCGATGAATCTGAAACACAATGTTTTTCATTTACTAATGAACTGCTAAAGTGCTTTACACGTGGAACTATTTACTATCTTAGTGTCACTTTCCACTAATAAAAATAAATAAACTATCGCATTAAAAGTGGTGTTTACTTTGGCAGCTACTCTAACGCTTTTATATTGTCTACTAATTTTCAACTATAAGTTAAGCTACTGTTCAGAGTTTATCCAATAATACTTTTAATTGGCAATCAATGAAACTTGAAATTATCTATAGAATGACGTATTATTGTCAAGGATGCGTCATCGTCAGTGAAATTCAAGGCGCATATCCTTCTGTCTGATAGGTAACTGCTGAAGATTTTTATCAATTACCATTACTTACTGTTAAATTTAAAAAAAGAATAAAAGTAATAATAAAAAGTAAATTTTATTATGGCGTAACACTCACATAATTATAATAGTTACATAAGGGTTTTACTGTTTTATTACAAGATAACTACTACTAAAACTAGCAAATACAAGAAATCTTAAATTAAATGACGACTTTCTCAACAAATTTCAATTTCACAAGAATGTAATACCTTATTTTATTGCAGGAAGTACTAGAGAAGAGTAGAGAATTCGTATTATACAGCTCACAAAGCATTTAATTTCTACAATGTTACATTTTATAGCTCAGCAAGAGTAAACGCAAAAATAAAAACTTTACACCTAATACAAGGGATAACTGAGGAATTTGGAATATTTTCCGGGCCTGTTCCAATAATCCACAGCTCGAACACGGTACCTACCGCGAGTAGCTTCACCATCAGAGCCCTCTGAAATAAGCATTTCGTCAGATAACTCACACTTTATCCAAACTCGTCGATACTGAAATTTTTTTTATTGAGAAAGCTTTAACTAGCTGAAAGGTAGATAAGCAACAAAATAGTATCTGTAACCTTATTCTAACATTTTATATAAAAAAGAATATTTGGCAATTGATTTTTGCAGTTTTACTGAAAATAACTTTTTATCTGTTTTTACATTTTATTTCTTTCATAATTATTATTGTTTCAGTTACAACCCGTAAAACGTACCTAAATGTTAATTTTATAACACGCTTATCACTAAGTTTTATGTGCACGAATATTTACAGTTATACAAAAGTTATTTTGTTTACTAATCTGATCTTTAGTCGTAGCTTTTTAAGCTGCATAATTTTAGTGAAGCCTTAGGAAGCCTCGATGCAATATAAAGCTTCAAAAAGTTATCACGATAATAAATCGAATGCGGACCTTTAAAAAAATTGCATGTTGACTTGGGCGTTTTTTGTTAATGAGTTGCAGTGAACTTTGCGTAAAAAGGGTTTGCTACTATTAGCATCACTGACATTTCTGTGGCCAATTTGCAATGTTTCTAAGAAATCAGCTTTTGACTTCAAAAATTAGCTATAAGAAATATTGATCAGTAGGTAATTAAAGTGAATTCAAAGGTCTTACATGTATGGAGACATTATCAAGAAACAGTTGTATTTGAGAGGCAGATTGTTTGGTAATGGGTTCCATAATGTGAATAAGGATTTTACATGGTTATGGATTAATAACATGTGATTGTCGAATCTGTTGCACAGTAAATCCCATGTCGTTTGATAATCAGCACTAGAAAATTCCAGTGATTGTATCATCTTCAGGGCATAACCTCCTAAACAAGTTCGTAAATAATAAAACTTTTGTTATGTTATTAATTGCTAAAATATCTTTAAACTCTTAACCACATAAGGTGATAACTGCAAGTTTCAAGTCAGCTGACTGCAAGTCATAATTATTATGACGCTGGATATCTAAAACGTTATAACTAGAAACACTGAGATTATCTGTATCAAAACGTTGAAGATAACATTTAATGATAGCAATTTGCTGAAAATACTTACTTTCGAAATCTACTTCATCTGGAAGATGTTCTTATAAGGTATTTTCAGAGGAACAAGTTATGGATTTTGATATGGAACTTTTTCTAATCAAAAAAATGGTTAATCAAAAAGACGGCTAATCACAAATGCGGCATTTGGCTAATCAGAAGGATGGCATTTTTAGAATCCAAGAAACCCCTTTATGAGTACTCACAGAAGGCAAAAGGGCAGTTTTTTAAAGTTTGCACAAGAGCTGATAATATGCATACTTCACCCCTGTTTTCTACAAAAAGTTACAAATAAAGATAGAAAAGCATTAAGGTAAACGCGGGGAAGAGTGATTTC
The DNA here is from genome assembly GCA_011009095.1 of Ignelater luminosus. Lineage (NCBI taxonomy): Eukaryota > Metazoa > Arthropoda > Insecta > Coleoptera > Elateridae > Ignelater > Ignelater luminosus. The sequence goes on from VTPC01090922.1 coordinate 39,058, forward strand.
GAGGTAAGTGTGGTACTCCTCTTTAAAAAGAATATCACTTATTAGAATACGATGCCATCTCATGTAGATGTGCACATTGTTCTTCTATACTTTGTTGTATGTTGTTTTCGACTATTGTGATTTGCTCCAGTCATTTCACACTTGTTTTAGATGAGTAATTCATGCATCACCATCACCCTTTTTGATTAAATTTAAATGTATAATATGTAGAATGTGGTAGTATACTTTCAAATCTGTTTTAAAGAGTGGGTCACTCATGCCTCGGAAATATGGAATTTTGAGGTTAATGTGAGCAATTTGAAGGGGCACGTGTGAACATGGCATTTGATTCATACAAGTTACACGTATTTCATTTCTTGCAGCAGACATGGTTAGAGACCACCAAAGAAAAACTCAGAGATCTTCCAGGGAAACTCTAGAGCATGCACTTTCAGAAATCAAAGCGCTGACGATGTATCAAGCTCACAAATTATACGTTTTTTACCATTTAACTGGCGTTCCAGGCAGAAAATAGTTCAACCCAGGGAAGGGCTCCAACAATTCCTGCTGATCAAGAAAACCGGTTGGCAGAAGCATTAAAGACAATGAAGCAGTGGGGTTTCGGTATCACAAAATTAGAAGTTCTGAATATTGTAGCTGAGTTTGTGAAAAAATCTTAAAAACGAAACAACCTCAACATCAAAAAACCTCGAGCTGTAGAATATTCCCGCAAAAAAATGACCGACCCATTTGTTGTTAGTGAGTGTTTCTATATACTTAAGCCAACACTTAACTATTTAGGCCTCAATGACAAACCTGAACTAATTGGGAACTTAGACGAGATTCTCGCATGACCCCAGTAAGACAAAAATTGTTGGTGCTAAAGGCAAACCGAGTTCTCGTACCACCAGTAGCTCTGGTAGAGAGAATACAACTGTTCTTTCTGCTGTATCAGTATCTGGTGGTAAGGCAGATGTTTTAGAAAGGCTTACTAAAGATACTGAGAAATGTTTAAACGTAAGGTGAAAAAATGAAAATGTCTAAAAACCGTAAATACAAATAAGAAGCAGCAGAAGTGAGATCACCTAAGACAAGCTCTAGCGCATCATCTGGTGATGACTTGATACATACGAATGATTCAGATGAAGACTGCAATCCAGAAATGTATGAGGAAGATAATAAAGTTCAGAACAAGAAGTAGTGGTGAAATATTGCCCAAAAAAGAACGTAAAGCATTTTGTCAGTCAAGTAACCAAGAAAAATGATGAAGGGTTAGAAGTAAAGTTTGTAAAATAAACGAAGAACATATTTTTGTGGCCCGAAAAGAAAAATATTCATACCGTAGATGAAGCAAGACGTAGTTCATATCTTATTGGAACCCATTGAAGGCAACCATTTTGTATTTCATGTAGATTTTGCAAACTACAACTATTGTAATCTTTTTTTAGGCTATTGTTTGATGTAACACATCGTTCAATAAGTCCCGAGACTAACCCAGAGATGGTGCTAGTAGTACCAAACTAGCCACGTTTCCCTAGAGTGCGAACCTTCACATGAAACGTGTAAAAATTTCACGTCGATTGGACCACAAACAGCAGAGTTATCGAGGTTAGAGTAAAGTCACTTTGTAATTTGTTTGAAAAATGGAACAAAGCGAGTTTCGCGTGTTGATAAAACATTGTTTTTTAATGGGTAAAAACACCGTAGAAGCCCAGCAATGGCTTGAGAAACGTTACCCGGACTCCTCTCCATCCAAATCAACGATTTGTCGTTGGTATGCTGAGTTTAAACGTGGTCGTACGGACACAAACGATGCGGAACGTTCGGGTAGGCCTTTGGAAGCCGTTACACCGGAAAATGTGAGTGAAGTATTCAAAATCGTAATGAAAAATCGCAAAGTAAAGGTCCGTGAGATTGCAGAAATGACACAGATATCATCTGGAAGCGTATTTACAATTCTTCATGAAAAATTGAGCATGAAAAAGGTTTTTTCCAAGTGGGTGCCGCGATTGCTTTCAATGGAACAAAAACAGCAACGAATCGACGATTCAGAGAGCTGTTTATCGCTATTTACTCGCAATAAAAAGGATTTCCTGCGTCGATAGGTGACCATGGATGAAACATGGATACATCATTTCACTCCGGAGTCGAATCGGCAATCATCTGAGTGGCGCATGGCTGGCGAAAGCCGCCCAAAGCGTCCAAAAACGCAGCAATCTGCTGGCAAAGTCATGGCGTCTGTTTTTTGGGATACACATGGCGTCATTTTCATTGACTACCTGGAAAAAGGGAAATCGATCAACAGTGATTAATATATTGACTTGTTGGTACGTTTGAAGGAGGATATCGCAGCAAAACGACCGCACATGAAGAAGAAAAAAATCCTTTTTCAGCAAGACAATGCACCATGCCACAAGTCCATGAAAACAATGGCAAAAATCTACGAGTTGGGCTTTGATTTGCTTCCCCACCCCCCGTATTCGCCAGATTTAGCCCCCAGCGACTACTGGCTCTTTGCTGATCTCAAAAAAATGCTCCAGGGAAAAAAATTTGGCTCGAATGAGGAGGTCATTGCCGAAACTGAAACCTATTTTGAAGCAAAGGATAAATCCTTCTATAAACATGGTATAGAAATGTTGGAAAGGCGTTGGAAAGATTGTATCACTCTAAAAGGAGATTATATTGATGAATAAAAATGATTTTTGAAAAAAAAATGTTGTTTTCGTTGTTAGTCTCGGGACTTATTGAACGATGTGTTATATTAAAAAGTTTGTATCTTTGGAATTAATAAACATATTCAAAAAATCAAAAAAATAAACTACTTGTCTTTTCTTACATTTTCACACTTGTCTCGAACTTAATCTAATAGAAACTAATAAACCATATTAGCAGCTACAGCCACACTTCCCTCTTACGGCAAGGCAAGTGTGAACTAAGGACATCGTTTTAAAAAAGTTAATTTCCACGAGCATACATTATATTTTCTTGTTGTAACTTATAAATATTATAGTTAAGGTCATTAAGTAAAACACAAAAACATACAAGCTAAAAATGCTGTTTTTGCCCATCTAGAATAGAAGCTGAAAGTTAACTGATGAAAAACGCGTTCACATTTCCGAGGGTTTACCTTACAACACAGACTGATATCTTGAGAGAAATTTTGTAATTATTAGTGAAGAAAGTGCTGTATTTTCTTTCTTTGTCAGCAAGACAGAACGACGTTGTTTAGAAGACATAAAAACCAAAGATGGTTCTTTTGATGGTTGCATATTTTATCTCTACTAATGATTCGATTGCCAGGTTCCACGTCTTGGGTGAAAATACATAAGAAATAATAAGATAAAGCAAATGAAGATCAAGGTACATTATTGAATATTAATAAACTAATCGTTGGACGCTTATAAAGCATTTGTTCAAATGAACAAACAATAAACGACAAACAAACAAGCTTCCTATAACAGAGCGATATTAATTAATTGTCAGTTTATTCAAAGGGTTTTGTATTTTGTAAAGATTTCACATTTTATGCATATAAAACAGGTATGTTGAATGTTGAAATTTTTCGACCCTGTGTAATTCGTACTATGAGTGGTAAAAGCCTCAATTAATTTTAATTAAAGAGATAATGAACCTTTGAAAAGCTAACGCATACTCGTAAAATTTTAAACCTTTCACTAAGGGATATCCGTTGTATATCCCTTCTTTCTCATATTTCTTTCAAAAGAAACGAGCAGAATACTATTAATTCGTGTGTATCAACCCATTTTAATTTGGTGAAAAAGTTCGGCACACTTTTAATTTTGTCAATATCTAACTGCGTAGCTACATTACTCCCTGTGCTAATAGAATATTAAAATGTTTTCCGTTTGTGTCGATAAGGGCTTTGCCTATTTATGTATTTAAATCTTTATATTTGTTTTAATCTGTTATGTTAGTTAACTTACTTTTAATTAGGGAAAGAAGAAACAAAATTGGCTTTTAATAATTAAAACAATATTTATTTCTTCATTGTTCCCTACAAAACTTTCAAAGCATGAATGTTATTCATTACAGCAGACCTATTGTTTTTAGTTAGACGCCTTCGTCTAATTAAAATTGTAAAGGAAAACTTTCATAAAGATCTGATACCTAGAAACCAGTTCAGAAATATAAACTTTCAAAAGAACGATTTTTTATGGTAGAAAACGAGTTAGACAAGACACGGGCTGTTTTTAAGATGTGAACAGTACCACATCAACTGAGATTTTTCCTTGTCTTTGTTTGTGGGTATTTTAAATCTACTTTATTGTTTTATTAGTAGGCTATTAGTAAATATGATATTTTTACATTTCAAAACGTTGCCGTTATATAAAAACACCCTCTTGTTTCCATAATTTAGTAGTAGAATACGCAATAAATAGGACGCACTTATGAAAAAGAGTACTGTGCTTGAAGTACTTGTTTTTATCTTTCCTTCAAATAATATCGTGTTAAACACTTTCCACTGATAGTCAAACATGCCCAAAAAGGAAAGTCAATCTACGTATTTCATTCCACCATTTGGGAATGGGCCGCTTTAAGAGTTCGACCAAAAATGAGAATTCTGATAATGATGGAATAAGAGGTAATTGAATCCAGGAAAATTTTTTAAAACCTTAGTGAGAAGAGTAGGTCTGAAGATTGAATCCCGGACCCCCCGAATGCAAACTTAGAGGTTTAACCGTAAACACGTCAAGGAAATGACCGCGTTTATATTGGAAAGACTTCATTTTTAGAAAACTCCAAACTGCTATACCTTCAGAATGATTTAGTTTTAGATATTTCTATATAGAACAGCAGCCCTAACCGATCTATTCCACTTATCTGCATCCTGCTAACTTTCGAGGATTATTAAAATCTACACAGTTTGAGCCTTTAATCGTTAATTCAGATTGGCAAAGGTAGAACTTCTTTGAGATATCAAACCGTAACGAACTCCTGGCTTTATTTGATTTATGAACAAACTCGTTACAAAAGATTTTCTAATGTTTATCATTTCTCAATGAGTAACTGACAAACTTGAAATTGGAAATCAAGATTTTCATCGTTGGGCCAAGCAAATGAAGAGTTCCTAAAATGATCAGAACACTGTTTTTCAGGTACTCAAATTTCAAACACCATTAAAATTGTCTAAGTAGTTCAAAAAGTATGAATGAAAGCTTTACTTTTCGCTAAGAATATACTTAGATTGTGCGAACAAACACTACTATCTTAACAACAAAGGATTCAATCGGAACGGGACACGGATAAAAAAAAATCGCACTGTTAGTGTAAAACCTCAGTACAATATAAGCTTCACTGAGACGAGATTTGTTTGTAAATGCAAAATCTCTAGAAGGTTGCTTTCTAATTTTGCACTCCTGATAAACAGGTTGATGTTGATAATAAATTTAACTATACTTTAGGTAGAATAAGACGATTCCAACTTCGACAGTTATGCTGCACTACTTTGAGCGTAAATCATACCTTCAATGTAATGCGAAAAAGTAAAACTCCGATTCATACTCTTAAACCAAGCACCTCTCTTTCTTCGGTAACCAACGACCTGGAGTAAGTTCATTTTCTTCAAAATGGCTTGTCTTCGAGAAAAGTACTTGCAATCAATAACTGACTTTTACCTTTTCTGATTTTTAACATAGTCATCAAAATAGTGTCACCTTGAAGACCTCTTCTGTGGGTTGCTTAAACCAAAAAAGTTAATACCTCATCACAATAATTAACTTGATCTAGATATATTTTATCAGTGTTCATAGTGTATTACTCTAGATTTTTTGAAAAAACAGTAAGGCAGAACTATTGAAAATAAAGACAAAGGTTAGCGCCACTTTTGCTCTTAGTTTTAAGTTGAAGCTCAAGACTTTCTAAATAACTACGAGGGTGGTCTGAAAAGTTTCCGACCTAACAAAGATACAAGACATTTTTTCTGAAATTTTTTTTTTATTTTTCAACATAGTCTCCTTGTAACTCTACACACTTCTCCCAGCGATGCTCCCATCTCTGTAACCCGTCCAAATAGTACTCGGCATTTTTCTCTGCAAAATAATTGTTCACGAAGGTGATTGCCTCTTCATTTGACGAAAATCTTTGTCCTCCGAGCGCAATTTTTAGATGAGAGAACAAAAAGAAGTCGCTTGGGGCTAGATCTGGTGAGTAAGGCGGATGGTCAAGCAGTTCAAACCGTAATTCGTGGATTTTCGCCACGGCAACCGCTGAGGTGTGAGACGGTGCGTTGTCTTGGTGAAACAGGATTTTCTTTTTCTGCAAATGTGGCCGTTTTTTTCGCAAGTTCTGCCTTCAGCTTGTCAAGTAATGATGCATAGTATGCTCCTGTAATGGTTTTTCCTTTTTGAAGATAATCGATTAAAATAACTCCATGACTATCCCAAAAAACAGTCGCCATCACTTTCCCAGCCGAAAAAACAGTTTTTGCTTTTTTTGGAGCCGGTTCCCCCTTTCCAATCGACTGTTTGGACTGTATTTTTGTTTCGGGCGTATAATGGTGTATCCAAGTTTCATCTACAGTAATTAATCGGCGCCAAAACTCGAATTTATTTCGCCTAAACTGCGCCAAAAGAGCGTTGGAAATATTCATTCGAACACGTTTTTGGTCTAACGTGAGCAAACGCGGCACCCAACGCGCGGACAGCTTTCTCATGCCTAAATGTTGATTTAATATGTGACAAACACGTTCTTTTGACATGTTCATAACCTCTGTTATCTCTCTCACTTTAATTCGGCGGTCGTCTAGCACCATTTGGTGAACTTTGACGATGTTTTCGTCGGTAGTTGCAGTTTTTGGACGTCCCGAACGTTCATCGTCTCCCAAGCTCTTACGGCCACGTTAAATTCAGCAGCCCAAAATTTCACTGTGGTAAATGATGGTGCAGAGTCCCCATACACAGAATCCAACTCATCTTTTATTTGCGAAGGCGTATTGCCTTTCAAAAACAAATATTTAATGACAGCTCGATACTCGATTTTGTCCATTTTCACAAAAAAAACTCACATCAACTCACTCAAACGACTGTTACATAAAAACTGCGCGTCAAAAATGGCTGAAACTTTGGTGAGTAACTGTCAACAGATGAACAACGAAATTCAGTAGCTTTTATTTACGAGTGCTGCCATCTTCACGTTGAGGTCGGAAACTTTTCAGACCACCCTCGTATATGTGCATTACTTATTAGAATTGTTATTTATACATAAAATGATTGTGTAACTATTTTTCTCTCGGTAACTAAAGCTTTGACTAAGCATTAGGTAAAACAAAGAAGAATCTAAATTCTAAAAGTAACTGTTTTTTAAAAAATTCAAGAATTAAAAGATCAAAATGAAAAGAGACTTCAGTGAAATAGTTTCTCTTATCCCCAGGGCTCTTAGAGCTTTCAGAACATGATCTTTATGTTTTTCTTAATCAGATGTTCAATAAAAATTATACAAGAAAGCTTTTTAAGGCTTCAAAGCTATAAATACATCACTATTTGTTATGTTCAATGCACTTTGCAGGTTCTTACAGTTTTAAGCTTCATAACTTCGAAAAGTGATGGGACATCAAAAACAAATGTCCTTTGTCAGATAAAGTTTTATTTTAAAATTGAACTAAGTAGTAAAAATTCTTTGTTTTTTTAGTACTTTTAATATAATCTCTGTCTCATTTGGTTAACAGACCATATAAGAAATTGATCTTGCTAACCAAACAATATACTGCCCTCTAACCTTCTAATTTGTCAATTCACTATAATAGTCGATCCATTTTTGAAGAAAACCAAAATACTAGTTTTTTGGTAATCACAGAAAATGATCTACAATTAATTGATTTGAGTTTTAAAGTACTCATCAACAGTAACTGAGTTAGATTTTTGGAAATGACTATAATCTTCTCATCTTTAAAATTACTTCGGGTTCAAAATGTCGTTGATTCTCTTTTCCAATGAAACTAGAGTTTTTGTATTGAAGTGTAGTATTCTAAATAGCAACCTTAATCAAAATACAAAAAAAATGAAAATGTTTTTTTGGTATCTTAAGTAGAACTGCTCACGTAGGTATGCTCACAAACCGATTTTCGAGATTATCTAAAAGTATTTCAGCTATATTTTGAATAACTCATTTTTCAAAACTTTCCCTTACTTTGTTATTATTGTTGGAGTATTTTCTTTACTACTGTGTCTTAACGACAAATTACTCTGTACAGTTGTTAAATAAAATATATGGTCAACTGTATTTCATATTCCTAGTATTTCCCTTTTATCAAAAATAAAAATGTAAGTAAATTGCAAATAATTTGTCGGATTTTACTACCCCTCATCAAATGACTTCTATTATGTCCCTGTTCACTACACTTTAAATATTCAAAAATTCATTCTACCAATGGATACATTTACATTTATTAGTAAAAGGTAATTTAGTAGTTACCGTTACCCCATACTAACATTTCCCATCAATCAGCACCGCAATTTTAGGCTTTCCTGTTTGCCTGTTTCGTATTCCATCCCGGCTGAGCACTTAATTAACGGAGCAATATGTTATTATTCTCATTACAGTTACAAATACCATTTGTTTAAGTAATCCCAAATGACGTCGTATGAGAGTGAGATTTGATAAGCACCAGTGCAAGCTGTCATAGCACAATACGTAGAGGACAGAGAAATTAATGCACATCCCACGAATGCGGTTTGTGTACTATTAATCAGTTCATGTACCATTTGACTCTACCTGTCTCAGCATGATGATACGAGAGAAATATTATGTCACGAGAGTTCACTCTTCTCAATGCTGACCTGTCTGTCTTGTATTCTGGTTGAAATTCTATTTCATAAGTACGGATACATCTGAAATAGAAATTTATTGTTTCAGAAACATTAGATAAATTGCCACTAGTTAGAAAAATTAAGAGTTATTTAAGCAATACGAAATGAAATGCATTGTTAAAAGAAGGAATGAATTAAAAAAATAACCTAAATTAGACGAAGAACTTCATAAATAATACAATATACACTAATTGGAAAAATTATCTAATATTAACTATCTATTAAAACTGCAATTTTAAATCGTACTAGACTATTTTTGGCTGTGATCTTAACGAATCCATGTCAATAATTTTTTAAATTATTATTTATACTTACTAGACATTTCACCTACAATAACATAAACATTCACATAATAACTGTCGACAACAACAGACAAACGGAATTTAAATAAATAAATCCTTATTAATATATATAAATTGGAATTTGTTAGGTTATTTTTAAATCTCAACGAAGAAAGCATTACAAAATTTATATGTAGCAAGAGGGTCACAAGTGTCACTAGTATTGCTAATTTGAAAGTAGTTTTATACAGCACTTACTTGGAATAAACTTTAGTATCTTTCCAGATAAGCAAAACTTCATTTCTTGTGATATTGTAAGCCTTGAGGTGAGTTACACGACCAGGAGGTTCTGAACTTTTTGAGCAAACATGTATAAGAGCAACTGTAGGTAATGTTAAATTCATTTGTACTTCTAAAGTTGAATTTACGATTAGGGATGGCCCATAAAGTCGAAAAGGTTCCTACAAAATCATCGTCTTAAAAAGCTTTTCTGCGTCCACTTTAGTTTTCATACTTCAACGTTTCTCATTTGTTCTCGTAAACCCTTTGTTGGAAAAACTGGAGAGCCAGCATCTTTCCATAACATGAATGGATTTGTTATAAGATTATCCAACACATAAATCAGGTATTTATTATCAGAATCCGGTAAATTATTAAATACGACATTAATTTTTCGCGTGCTTTTGTTATTCTGCTCTGTGTTATTTACGTAGGCAATCAATAACGTCATCGTTTGAGATTTATGTTTATTTTTTCCAGATCGTGTCGCTAAAAATTCTACTAAAGGGTCCGATGACATGACATCTTCTTTTAAGTACTCGTCCCCTAACAAGGATAACAAGCCCATTACTGAATAGGCAGGCTTTTTAATAAATTGAATATGAGGGGGACTAGTATTATTTATTTGGAATCTGAAAATAATTTACTTAATAAAATCATCCATCTCATAAATATGCTTTTGTGTGATAAATGATTTAAGCTGAACGTTTAAATAAAAAAAGTTAATTAGTAAACATGCCTTTGAGTAAAAAACGAAAGAAAAAAACCAGAAAAATCTAATAATAATTATTAGATGTATTATTTACGTCGCGTCAGGGGCGTCGTTATAGGAGTGCCACGGTGTATGATGCGCACGAGTGACCAAATTTTAAGGGAGGCTGTTTATCAGAACAGTGGAATTTTCAAGAATTTTGGAGCTTCGGCCTGGTAACTGTAACAACTAGGAAGCACTTAGAAATTCCACACACGGACGACCAAGTTCTTAGCAACACCTCTTAGTGTGGTTCACAAGTTCCAATAAAATCGCGCTTAGTTGGTTTTGGAGATTTGTAGACATTGAAAAATCTACGTTGCCAGTCAACAGATAGTGTGGTTCACAAGTTCCATTTTGGCTACTTTTTGCTTGACTTCACCAAAAATTATGATCGAGGTGTCATTAGATTCGGAATGGCATTTAGAAACTTTTCGAACATTTCGAAGTCCTGCGCAAAAAAATTGCAAAAGTTATAAACAAATTCGTAAAAAACAAAAAAGAGGTTTCGTTTTTTGCAAATATCTCGGAGAATATTGCAAATATCTGAAATCTAAAAAAAAGAGCAGGAAATTTCCCACAAAAAAGTCCTAACTCTCGGAATTGTACCATCAATATTTATAATTTTAATTTAGAGGTGAAAGTAGGGCTAAAAACGCGTGATCTGGCCGCCGCGCCCGCCGCTTAATTTGCTCTCTTTAACAAAAAAAGTTTTTTTTACCTATTAAATATAAATATTAAGGAATAAGAAAATTCAGGTATCATTGGGATATATGAATGAACAATAATCCATCGGAAAAAAACTTTTCCCACAATTTGTTTATTAGTTATGCTTTTGTTAACTAAAGAAATTTTACCAATTGAAAATTTACATAAAAACCATGATATTTTTTAAACTAAAAACCTGAGATTTTTTTCACTTTGTGAACTTATTCTCCAAAGCCTACAGAACAGATCCCCGTTGGAAAAATTAAAAAATTGTCAATCTCCACTTTTCTATAAACAATCAAAAATTGGTAAAATTCTTTTTTTTTACCATTTTACCGAGATATTTGCAAAAAACGAAACCCCTTTTTTGTTTTTTACGAATTTGTTTATAACTTTTGCAATTTTTTTGCGCGGGACTTCGAAATGTTCGAAAAGTTTCTAAATGCCATTCCGGATCGAATGACACCTCGATCATAATTTTTGGTGAAGTCAGGCAAAAAATAGCCAAAATGGAACTTGTGAACCACACTATCTGTTGACTGACAACGTAGATTTTTCAATGTCTACATATCTCCAAAACCAACTATCGGCGATTTTATTGTTAATCGTGGAAAGGGATGATAATCAGAAATTTCAATTGGTAATCTAGTACCTATAATCAGAATTATACTTAACAATTTTCATGATATCACCAATTCTATTACAAAACCATTCGTATGTATGTATTAAACTGAGGTTAAGCAAATTAAGTAAGAAACGTGCTTCAGCAACAAATGAGCAGTAGCAGTACGAATTGGATTTTTATTGAATTTATGACTGACACAAGAACACTTAAGTTTTAAGGGTCAACAAATGCGTAGAATTCTCAAATTTTAAGAAAAGGAATGAAAAAGGATTTAAGGGGTAAGTTGGAAAAGAGATAAATCTTTCTTGGACTTTTAGTTGCAAAGGGGCCTGTACGACGAGATCATTTAGAGTACTATCCTACAACAAACAATAGACAGTTTTCTAAAAAATTCTCTACAGAATCTTACCAAATGGAGATAATATTCAGTGGGATTTTTTACTGCGTAGAACGTGTTGTTTGGACTAGACAGTACCCAATTCTCTATGCCGTAACATTGACGCCAGAATCAAAGCACACGAGAATTCGGCTTTTCATAAAGAATGCGTTATCGACTTAAAAACTCTTCAAGTGAGTATTGACCAAAGTCACTTGGTTACTGAATAAATCCCAAAATGATTATTTCGGAAACTGAGAAGTGGAAACATATTTTAAAATTCATTTTGGATGCAATTTTGTTTTGTATAAAAAGATGAGGCGTACGAGAATCCGTTGAAAAAATTGGACACCCAAATTCTGGAAAATTTTTACAAACAGTAGAGCTGATAAGCCATTATGACTCCAACATTACACATCAGCAAAAATCAGCAGAATACTTCTCATCACAAATTTAAAACGAACTTATAGTTGGAATTACTGTCAAAAACCGAACTGTTTCCGAAATAAAACGTGCCAAATATTTCATTGTCATGTAGAAAAGAATAAGGATGTGTGTATGGTTGAAAAGCGATTTTTGGGATTTTTAGAAGAATATGAGAAAAAGCATTGTGGCGTAAACGATTCAGAAAAAATACATTCACGCGATAAATTAACTCGGACTGTAAATAATAATAATAATGATGGTTACTTATCTTTGAAGAGGGGCTCGTAAGGTTGAAGAAATGGGACCAAGATACAGACAGAAACGAACACACAGTGTAAAACAAACAATTATCGAAATTAATACGATAACCCGGGGTGCGCGTTACTTGGACTTGCACAACACTTGTGTGTTCTTGGGCAGCACAAAGACAACTCTTGGGGATGTGGAATTTAAAAATGGGAATGGACCGTAGGAGGTGGGGCTGAAAAGCTATTATATTTACAGTCCATTTCATGAACAAAAAAAAGAATTTTGTTTTCTTAGCAAATAGTAACGAACAATCAAGTAAAATTAATTAATTAAAATAAACAAAATTATACGTATATGTATCTAAAATATTTATTTACAACTAAACTTAACAAGCATCATCATCAAAACATCAAGGTGCTCAGGCTAAAATATTATTAAAATATCGTCCCATGTTCAGCACACAATTTTAATTTAGTGCCGTTACATAGTGTCTCAATTAACTCTGACATAATCACCTTTTTTTGGAACAATTCAAAACTTCTTTAATTTCTTTGTGCACCCTACAATCAGATGGGATGAGCTTAAATGTACGTTAAAATTAACATTGAAAGGATTTAGTGACACGAGGTGATTGTTCAATTCAAAGACCTTCTAGCACTTCTGCAAGGAATGACCTATCCAACCATTTTCTCTGTGAACCCCGTTAGTGAGGCAAAAAGTTTTCAAAAAACCTCGAGCAATACGAATTTGTGATTCTTTTGGTTTTTTTTGGTATTCTGTTTTGGAAAGAAATAATAAAGTAAATCTTTTGCCACAAAAAAAGAATGTGACAGTTAATGTAGCGTGCAAATATACGACTATTAAAGGATTACTGGAAGAAATCAAGAATTACAGAAACGATTGTTTTGCTAGAACAGAGTTGCTAAGGATATACTATACCAGAATTGTGATATTCTCATAGAAGTCAAAGAAGTGCGCAACAGGAAAATCAAAAGAATGCCTGGAGAGCTTGCAGCTGACTCTAACTTGACTCCAGATGTCAAACAAAGGCAAATAATACTCCTAAGTTGTGGATTCCATAACTTTCCAAGTATGTGATCGTTATGTTTAAAGATGAGTTTCAGCGACATGGAAAAGTGTATTAAAGATTTGTGCATAAAATACCCAAGGGAGTTAGATCCCGTAGAGTTTCTGCAAGAAGCTGAAAGTTTCGCATTCCAGGTCCAGGAGCTTTTCAAATTTCAAAGCCAATCTCTTTTTGAAATATTTCAAGATTTGAACCAATCTAATTTACTTGTTGAGTATTCCAATTATTCTACAGCAATACAAATATTTTTATCTATACCTGTAGCTAGTGCTTCATGTGAAAAATTGTTTTCCAAATTAAAACTAATTAAAAACTTTTTAAGATCGGTGTGTCTCAAGGAAGACTGTTTCGTACACCCTTAATCTCTATAGAGAGGTCCATCACAGACTCTATATCATTTGAAACATATTTTCCAGAATTTGTAGTACAGAAAAAAAGAAAAGTTTGTATCTAAAATGATTATTTTAACCAATAATTTAAATTTTCAAACGGGTGTGCAAGTTGTTGAGTTCCTATAGGTAGAATAATTTTTGTGTTCCTATGTTTACTCTTACTATAGAGGTGTGTATTAGAATTGTGTTTTGTTTTTTCTGCTTTTTTATTGTTCTGATTCCAGATTTATTTCCAGTTTTTTGTTATTTAAATATGTAGTTAATTAATTAATTAATTGTAATAATTAATTGTAAATGCAATTAAAAATGGTGAATTAAGTTTTAAATAAAACGTCATACAATAAAATAGTTTCTTTTACTATTAGTGCACTGGTGGGGGGGGGGGGCAAAAATGACGACTTGCCTATAGTAGAATTTTGCCTAGCTACGGCCCTGGGCATGTTCATAATATAATAACACCCATAGCGTTGCGAGATTTAATTACCAGACCACTCTGGTCACTACAGCTCGAGGGAATTTCTTAGGGACCTGGTAAGTTTAGCCTTGGAAATTTTTTGTACCTAATTGTAAACGCAAGAGTTTAATGATGCTGTTTACTTGTAAAAAGGTCAACTTTTAGTACACTCTTCGCAATCGCAGTTTGGAAAATATGCATTTGCCAGAATTCTAGGCTACCCTACCGGCTCGTTTCAGCTAGCTCAATCTACCCTACATTTACTCAGAAAATCATGCTATTAAGTTAAGTAACTAGGCAAGTGGAAACTATAAAATTCTATCATTGAAAACATATTCAAATCGATAGTTTAAAGGTACTGACTGTTGTGTCATTAACTACGAACTGCAAAAACTTCCTCAATTAACTAGTAGATATTTAAAGTTCCAAACATAATGGCATACTTCCTATTACAGAGAGAAAACATGTTCTAAATGAGGCTTTAGCCCAAATCCAAATTCTTTATTTTGATTCTCTTATATATGGCATTCTTAGAATTAGATTAGCCGCACGCAAGTAATACATTTTAAGAATGAAGCGTAAATGAGTATTTTGCTCTAAACTGATTTTTTTCAAATGGGTGCGACCTTTTGTATTTGTCGGAGGTTATCTTCTCTTTTGTTTATTTTGAATAAGACTTTGGTTGACAATCGAAAATAGGTATTGAATTTTAATTATAATGATTTTTATGTGAGGAACCTATTCATACTTTTATCAATTTGGTTGGAAATTCATATAACCCAAACTGAAATACATTAACCGAACACTGGAACTAATTAGTAGACAAATTATTAAAAAGAATCTTTCTTGGTGTATATAATTTCAAAATAAACTGAAGTTTCTGTCAGTATTTGTTACCTACTTTAGATGTTTTTAATTTAATTCTTCTAACTGAGATATTGTAAAACAAATTAACTGCTTCCAGTTCTACGTTAATCTTATTCATAGCTAATTATATTATCCGTTCCTTCTGCATGCACAATAGAGTATCAAAGATTTTCCAAGCGTAAGGGTATTGCATTGAATCTTCAAATATACGTATACAATGAAATACTGCATAAAGAATACTAAATAAAAGCACTGAATACCTAATTAAAGCTAGGAAATTAAATCAAACCTCGTTAAAAGCGTCCTTTGAGTGAAATAGTAGGGATGATAATTGAGAAAAGCATTGTCGTTGCTTAGAACTTCAATTGCTACCTTCATATCTACAATCAACTTTTTAAAGTAGTCGATAATTACTTTAACCATCATTGCTGAATACCGTACATCTCCTCTCCACTCTTCTGATTTAGACCAGTTAGTTAAAATGTCAGCTTCGCTAAAGAATAAGAATCTTAAACAAAAATCAATTAACACATTTAATTTTTACTGTATCTTACTCATTCGCTATAGGGAAATGGCGAATATTTGGGAATTCGGAATGCATCAAATCTAATAACTCTAGACTTTTATTTAATACTTGCGCGGCTGTTCCATCGCCTTTCTTGTGAAATGAAACAAATTGTATCGGACAAGTATGCCGGTTCCTCTTATTACAGTTTCGCAGTAGGCCCCAACATAGGGGATGCTTTTTCGGATCCTTGAATAAACCCGCTGGTCCTCCCAATTTCAACCTTTTCGAAGTAGTACTGTTTTCGTGTTTAAGTACATTTTGTAAAGCATCTCCAGATGCTTGAACATATACAAGGTAATCTAATAAACAGAAAAAAAAGGAAAATTCTTTTTTCTACCATTTAAAGTTTATTTACCGGGAAGAGAAAAATTCAGTACGTTGTAATTCTTTAAATCTGGTTCATTCCACGTTTCAAATCTCCATTTTTGAACATATTTAAAACCATATCTACCTAGGAGCAAGAAATAAACAAATTGTTAAATAATAAATAGATAAAATTACCTATGTAGCGTTGAACAACTTCAGTTACAATGTTATACCAAAACTGATAAATTGAAGTTTTAAAGATAAACTGTTCTATTACCGTAGAATTTCCCGGTAAGCCCATTATTTCAAAACCAGGAAACAATTTCTGATCATGAATCCAATCCAGTAAAGTATCTAGATGTGTGAAATTGTATTTTATAGTGTTGTTTACATACCTAGAAAAAGTACTTCAGTATTAAAATATTAAAATATTAAAATATCTTTATTCTAAACCTTCTGATGATATAGACATTTTTTATGAGCTTACAAAAGCGTTTGATTTTGACGATTATTCCCTCTTAAAAGGAGTCTCACTTGATTATGAGATTAATGTTACCCTGAAACGAATAGATTCATTTCTCAATGACCAAAGTCGATATGTATCGCTAAGATATTTTAATAATCGTACGGTCAGTTCAGTTAACTCTACCAATAAACACAAGCGTACCTCAAGGCTGCGTGCTAGAGCTTATTCTTTTTGCGTCATTTATTAATGTACGGTAGTATAGATATAGCCTTATAGATGATTTCATATTGCATATGTCAGATAAAGCCCCAAATTTACTTCCTGGAAATTGGCTCCTTATTTTTGCATTTATTATTTCTAATAAAAATGACCAATATTATCAGTTCCACGATAGGCAAAGAGAGTGTAGAGGCAAATCCCATAGGGGAACCCAATGTACTTTAAGTGAAAATATCAATAGCGTCATATTTGAGGTAAAACAAGTGACATTGTATCCATAGAATATTCTGTGTATGTAGTATTCAAAGTCATACTTTTCTGTGCTAGATTTATCAAGGAATCGCTCTCGATTACTTATTTATCACGCAAGTCAGACTAATCAATGGTTCACAAAAGCGATAGGATGGACGGCAACATAGTAATGCACAAAAAAACTCTTATATCGAAAAAGTAAATACTAACGGGTAATTTACCAACTTACTAACAAAAGTGTTTAAATATTGTAACACGATTATCGGTCTTTTGAATAATCTTGAGCAATCTTTGAAAGAACACTTTTTTAAGGATATAATCTTGAATCTATATTTATTTGCTGAAATACAAAAAACAAATGAAGGTCACTCGAACCGTGCCCATATTGCACAAAAAATGATTTTATGGGTATAGGAGTTTCCTTTCCGTAGACAGAGAGACTTGCACTATGAGCCCATCCTATAAAAGTCTAGAATATCTAGGCATTTGAATAATTTTTGTACAATTCTCAATTTGGCACAAGCTACATAACAATCGCCTTTTATTTTCGAGAAACTTTCTTATATCAGGTTTTGATCCATGATATTCAAAGTACACACACCAAAATCATCTTTTTAGCTCTTTTGGATTTCTTGCTTTTTTATAGCTGGATTGAAATAAATGACTCTCACCAGCAAAAGCACAAATGAAGAAATTTTATTTTGGTATCTGTTGTATACGTAGAATCATTACACGAATGAGTACCTATGCCAAATGACGTTTTAATATCTCTTTAAAACCTCCACCTTACCTACTGAACCCAACTTTGGCCAGCTCTAAACAATGATTGGAAGTCTCTAAACACCCAAGTTCTTTACTTCGGGCATTAAGTAAGCTTCAAGTCCACGGTGGGGCCATATATCTTAAGAATCACCAAAATCAGCCCAGGAGCCCTGATAAAATGGAACGTTTTTGAAACATTACGAAAAGTTTCACACAAATTGCCAGAAATTGAGCAGCAGTTTACCAGTCAAGAGTTTATCGCGATCTAATAGTTTTATAAGAGAAACAAAAGGTATGTAACTGGCAACTTATAATCTAAAATAGATTTATTTATTAATAAACGAATATGGTCAATTACTGATTAACTGGCTCTATTTTGCATTTTTTACTGCAGCAATTGCTTCTATTTTTTCACAAAACAAAAGCGCCTTTATCTTTGAACAATATAGGCAACACATTTTACAGAAGCAAACTCGTAGAGATTTGTCGCGTTGGAATAAATTTCGATTTACATACAATTATGATTAAATGATTATTCGTTTGTGGAGTATTTGATTATAAAATTATAATTAATTATGTGTTTCGCTAATGAGTAGCGAATACCATATCATAGTTTTACATTTTCTTCATAAACAACATCGATAAATTTTTGTTTTTAGGATGACCTTAGAACTCCTGCACTAGTATTAGCAACCATAGTAAATAATTGTTTTTGTATGTAGTAATAATTAATTAAAAAGCATATTTTATATGTAATAATAAATACATAAAATGGAAAAAAAAGTCCTCCCCGTGACAATGTTTTCACATTGCCGTGACCAGGATTCGAACCTGGGTTACTACGGCCACAACGTAGGGTCCTAACCACTAGACGATCACGGCTACGGAGGCGTTGTTAGTTCACGCCACAAAATAATTATTTTTGAAAACCTAACGAGAAATGTATTTTATTGTTTGATTTATTTAAATTTATTATTTAAATATGCTTTAATTTTATAAACAATACCTTGTAGATATCAAATTCAATAACCAATGAATTCGCACATATTTAATAGCCCTCTCTGGCAATGCTCCAATAAAAGCCAAATTTAATTTTTCATCTTTGGATAATAGAAATTTATAAATTTCCTTTTTTGGGTCTGGAGGGCTAAAAAATAACTTTACACAATTACAAATTCAAAATTATTTACATAATCTGGTTTTTTGGACAGCAGAAATATATTTTGTAAACTTACCATAGCCCTGTACTTTCCCAAAAGTGTTTTAATTTTACACCATCAGCATTGAAATCAACACTAACCGAAAATTCTTCACTAATTACAATTATTATGCAGATTAATGTAAAAATTGTAAAAAGCTTCTGTACAGAATAACACATCATACTTCTTCACTCACCTTGCAGTTTATTATTATTTCTAACCTCTTTGTGTATTTATTCCGTACATATTACTACAACATACTTGTACTGCAGGTAGTACTACAGTAAGGCAACTATCCTGGCTTTGGCGGGACATTTCTAATTGATGTGTCAGCACTAATGAAGACTTAAATGTTACTTATGATTTCCTATTTCTGTCAATTCCTTTTGTCATTTCACCCCCTGACCTGGTTTAGAGTTGGTCACGTTAATTCTACAACCTATACGACTTGTTCAATACTTTATTTATGTACCTTTTCATATAGCCTACAGACAATGCACTAATTGTAGGGTTCCTTAGGAAATAGAAACAAAGACTTTTCTGCAAATATATTTATTTCAACAGTTACATCATTAAAATGCTTAACATAGATTTAATTAAAAATTCATTTTCAACAGAAAGATTAAAATATTACATATGCAAAATAGGACTGCCAGATGTCTTGATTCTTCAGAATTACTTTAATCTTGGACGTTTTGTCCCCCTATGCCAATAAAAGCATTTGGGACACTAGAACATTCAGAATCTAATAGTTCAGTTAAGCCTACAAAATGAATCACATTTGTCTATGAATTTAAAAAGTTAATCAACAACTGGCAATTTTCCTAACTTACATTAGTTGCATTTAGTTGACATTGCAACTAATTATATTACTACAATAGCTAGACATGAGCTTCAACAGCCTTCCTCCAGAAAATATACTTAAAAATTAGAATTCTTTATTTTTATCATAATACTACAAAGGTATGGCTTTAGTACATTTCCTTCATAGGATAACATAAAGGAGATGCACTAAGTTCATATAGCTAAAATCTAAAAACCCCATATGCAATGTAGGTAATGATGCTTGCAATAGAACAATTAGAAATGCATATTATTATAATATTATAGTCAGAAAAGAAACTTAAGTAGGCCCATGTCTTATGTGCTATTGCAAATCTTTCATCTCCTGCAAATGTCAGCAGCCTGATATACTAACATTCATGATTAATCAACACTGACATGTTAATCGCCTTACTGTTGGAAATTCACACTGTAAGAATCAGCATGGTTAGCTATCGAGAAATGTCACAACTTACTTGAGTTCTATTATTTCTGAGCTTTACTCTCTGTTCCCATTACCAAATATCAACTATTTCCAGCATTAGAAACATTTATATTAGATCATAATTTTAAAATTATCTATTGTGAAATTTGCTCCAGTGCAGTGCTATAATTAACAAAAAAAAAACCTTAAACAGAAAAAACAATAATCTCCTGTTCAATAATGAACACAACGGGAAAATATAAATGATTGAGATTCTAATGGTATGTCTGGAAGATCTACCAGATGGATAATCTTAGTTGATAAGCCAAACAATAATTCTGAAGTTCATTTGCTGAGATGTATATATCTCAGTTTGGCAATTTGTTTGTTACACCGAACTACAGCAGGTTGTAATCAACTTGAGCATTATATTTGTGGCAATGAATGGGTCACATACATGCATTCTAGAAAACTAAATTGGCCCTAAAATGTACTTTTGTGGATGATACATTAATTTGCTACACAATTTTCTCGTTATCTTGCTGAAGTGAATGCAACAGATCATAAGGCAAACAAACAAACCTACTAATTCAAAACTTGAAAAATTTTTAAATATCAATGTATCCAATTTTTAATACAACCCAAAAGAAATCGCAATCATTGATATTTACTAATCCTTTTTATTTTATTGATATATAAATAATTATTGCTATTTTTTACATCACAACCATCAAGGTTTCTACAATAAAACCTTGTCCATTCACAATTTCATGAATTCAAAATGATTCAGCCTAGCTGTAGCTGCCATTAACATTTATTTTATATTCAGTTGAAATTTTAGCCTGAATATGAATGATACGGAATGATGTAGTCAGATATTCTAGTATTAAATTTTAGCAGTGTCCCATAAATATCCCACCCTAATAACATAAATGCAATTATTCTACATATTTACTTGACCCATTCCACCCCAACTGTCTGAAGCTAAACACGTATAAAGAAGTTATCCTAGTGCATTTTAACATGTTAAACATTTCGTAGTTCAGCTTTAAAGAATTTGTACTAACATGTAACAACTAAAATACAACGCAGATTGTATACATGTATGATACATCATATTCAAGTTTAGTACTCAATTTTAGGCACTTGTTTGAGTGATTATCGTCATGCAAATTGGTATTAATTCAGACTTCCACCAATATACAAGGAACTCTTAATCAAAATGCAGTTTTATGACAAAAAAAGTCTGGTTAACAACTGTGTTTTGATTTGGAGCTTTTCATATAGACCAGTTTCTTCTGTTAAGACTTGATTAGAAGTTTTATCATATTTGAATAAAGCAACAACTTAAAGTTGGCAATTATACATGATCATTAGTAAAATATTATACATTTAAAAATAATTATTCCCATTTTTCTTTTTGTCGTTTTTTTTTGAGAAAAGATTAAAGTTTTTTAAAAAATCCAATTTTAAATTAAAGATTGCATGTCCATATGTTTTTAAAGATTTGGAAAAACTGCTTCCCACTACCTAAATGGGATTACAGTGTTCACTGTTAATTATTACTTGTTACTGACTTATTTAAAATGATAATCTTACATTTTTCCTTAATAAACTTTAGAATATATATAGAATATCCCTACACCGTATGGTAAAAGGATTATTAATAATAAATATATATATATATATATATATATAGAATAATTCCATACTTATCAGCAACATTAGGGTGCAAAATGTTGACAACACCCTTTCTAGATTTTTTATAAAACAAAATGGCCCTTCTGGGATAATATACTTGTTTCATAGAGTAATTGATTAGAACTTCCAATGGAATGCATCTTAACGTAGATAAGATATTTACTAATGATTACAGATAGTCACCACTATTATATAGCATCAGTTTAACACAATTTTTTATTAGTCTGGATTATCAAAATAAATAACCAATCATCATAGAATATTAATATTGAATACATTAAGTAATATTTAAATGCACATTAAAATGTGTCTGATTCAGACAAAAGAAATACTGTACAAAGTACAGACTTATAATAAGTCTTTTTTTATCCTATAGGCAGAAACCTATACCAAATATAACAAGAAAATAAAAACAAAATTATATAATCTATAAGCAACCAACAGATAGAAGAACAAACAATACTTTTAACTTAAATTCCATGGATATAAATTATTTTTCTTCTGGTTATGCTACTAAATTATAAAGAAAAATAAATAGTAAAATGAACTTCAATAATTATTAATTTACTACTGGTTGTACAACTATAAAGTTACAATCTAATATACTGCATATAGATAACTTGACTAGACAACATTTTTTTTCAAATCGAAGCTATAGTCAGTTTGTCTTATTGTTAGTTAAGGAGTTGACAGCCTTCCAAGTTGCATGCAGGCATGTAAACTTTCGGGTATGTTATGATTGTATATCATAATATCCAGACTTCTTGTTAAAAAGAGTTGTAGGGTATTGCCTTCTAATCATTCTACAACTACCTTTAATTATGTATAACTGAGACACAAAGCATAGAGAAACAGAAGCTTACGATTTGATATTTCAGCTACAAAGTACAACCTGTATAATTAGAAATAGTTGTAAAACACCTAGAAGGCATTATCCTATAGCTTTTTATTATAAAGTTTTTGACAATAATCATAGTATAGCTGGGAGTTAACTTGTCTGCATACAACTTTGAAGGCCACTAAAGTCTGTAACTAAAGGCCTGGTCACATTATCAAATAATCTGATCAAACTAAAATGTCATAAACTGACAAACTCAGTTTGTATCACATTATAGATAATAGTTTACTCAAACTGTGAGCTTAGAATAGCCATATTTGTGTTACTATTTACAAAATACTGTGGTTTCTTTAAATTATATAAAATTAGGATATTAAATTAATTCATTATTTCAATTTGTTTTATATTTTGATGTTTTCTTATTCCCTAATATTATTAACTGCAGAAAAGACTCATAATAATTATATTTTCAAATACAAATAATATCTAATCTAATCTCTCCCACCATTTATTGATAAACGGCAGAAGACAAATTGACATCAAATTGACTAGTGGATTTAGAAACACTTCTAAAAACTTAGAAAATTTGACTAAATTTGAGGTATGATGTCATTATTTCAGATTGATAGTCAAGTTTAATCAGACTGACTGCAAGACAAACCAACTATTATAGCTTCCATATCATGGGAAAATGCTTGCCTAGTCATCGTAACTCTACTCTATCAATTTGTTAGTGTTATTTATTAACATCCTACATTATACAAACCCAAAACCATATTAGTTTGCCCACTGCTACATGTTGGGAATTATTGAAACATCAACAGAAATATCTTTTCATAATCTTTTTACTGAAAAGATCAGTGGCATGGGCTGTCTACATAATAAAAGGGGTCTCCACGCCACCTGTGCTCAATTTTACAAACTTTGCCATGGAAGTGCAAGACTACAATCTTCTCACAGTTCAAATAATGTAATAACACTAAAAACTGAAAAACAAAATAAAATTTAAGTCTTCAATTAATTTAAAAATTACAAGCTGAAAACCATTATTTTACTATTTACAAAACATTGTGGGTTCTTTAAATTATGTAAAATTAGGATATTAAATTAATTCATTATTTCAATTTGTTTTATATTTTGATGTTTTCTTATTCCCTAATATTATTAACTGCAGAAAAGACTCATAATAATTATATTTTCGAATACAAATAATATCTAATCTAATCTCTCCCACCATTTATTGATAAACGACAAAAGGTGTCCACAGCAAAGGCGTTCTGGATATGTATTTGTGAGAAAAAAAACTTTATCTTTGAATGACCTACCATCCCCTTGCAGTTATCAGGATACAATGTGCGTCCTATATATTTTGATAGCAACCAAGAGTTTAAGCAATGAAAGTGGGCAAACTAGGATGGTTTTGGCTCGTACTTACATATTATAGGATCAGAAAGTAACATCTCAATCAATTATAAAACAACTAAGGTTTGTTGTATAAAGTCTTGCCTTTTAGCTTAACTTGAACAATACAATACTGTGTGTATGGTGATCTCTTTCTGTAGCAAATAAACAAAAGAAATAAGCTATTTATTAGTCACTGAAGCTCATTTAAATCAGTAGCATACACTGAAAGATTAGTGCAACAAATGTTATACCAAAAATAGCATTTTTAAAAAGTGAATTGAGGCAGATGCTTTTCAACCTTCTCATACCCATGATAAAATGCACCATTCAGGGTCAAAGCAAGGTATACAGTGTGTTTCACTTCTCAAGTTCGCACCCCCATATCTGCCTTATTTATTTTCTGATCGATTTCAAATTTTGATCAAATATACTGCCACTCAAAAGAAAGATTTTTACAAATTTTAAATAATTTTGAAAATTACCAGCCTACTGCAATCTGAAATAAATGCAAAAAATTGAAAAGTCATAGTAGGCTTAGTTTTATCTTAAAAAGTTACTAGGAAAGTTGTTCAAAATCACAAAATAGTCGAAATCCAAATTTTCACGGAAAGATTCTCATCTTTTATTTTTTCATGAAATTATTATGAAATCCATACAGTTACTATTTTACTGGACTAAATTATCATAATAACACCAATTAACTTTAGAAACTAAATTTCATCCCTCTCAACTTTTATTTATGGGGATTACTAAAACGAAAAGTGTATACCAATGCTATTCAAAATAGAAAACACCTCTGTAATAACATTTGTCAAGCATGACACGAAATAACGCAAGGAGAACTGCATAGAGTTGTTATAAATAACAAGCAGAACAAAAAGTGCGTAAGACTCAATGGAGGTTTAGTGGAGTTGTAATGAGTGAGATGAGGAGTTTTATTTTATGAACGATCCTGCTCAAGTCCCTGGATTGAAGTTCTATAATTACTCAGACAAAAACTGTAAATTAGAAATTACAGTTAAACAATGGAAAAATATTTTAAAAAATATTAACATGGCACAATTTGTGCACCCCTAAGAAGCATTTAGATCCATTAGCCTGCACCGGTACCATAGATAGTATCATTAATTTAAATAGTGGATTAAGGTCAGATTGGTTCCCTTTACAAAAAAAAAATTATAAAACTTAAGAATATAATATCCTGGTCAATACATGGTGAAAAGAATTCTCCTGATACACCAAGATCAAGGCATATTGACCTATTTTAAAATAACAGTATATAAGATGTAAAGAAAAGTCAGAAATCCTAAATTCCTTTGAAAGAATTTATGGAACTTACTTTGAGAATATATGTCTGGTTCCTATAAAACCCTTAATTGAAGGGATCTAAAGAATTTACCACAAATACTTCAGGGAGAGCCAAATTCCATTTGTAACTAATTATTTTTATGAATTACATTTAAGATGAATTAACAGTGTAACCAAAGTAAAGAAAAAATTATAGGACATCCTCTAAATCAACTTTGCTACTCACTTATAATTTTGTAAAATAAATAAATACTCAGTTTCAACAAATAAGGTTAACAAAAAGGTTTTAAGATCAATGGGCGCATTCAGCAGAAAAAGTGACTATCACTACCACTACTTCGACATCAGTGAACAAAAATTTGATGTAACCATTGATAATATAGCATGTCATCAGAATTTTACACAACTGTTGAGTCTACTGAATACACCTAATGTAATAACAAGTGACATGACAATTGGTCTGTAGTATCTAAAAACCCAAAGCCATAGTTAGTTCCGAAATTCAGACTAATTGTTGTTTTAATAATTGCATTATTTATTACAATGTTTTTTTTATTGAGCTCAGGAGAACCCCATGGGCACCCGTGGAAAACCCCCAAAATTCAATCCTAGCTACGGCCTTGTAAAGAGCTCCCAAGAGATGTAGAATATATTAAAGCTTACAACCAAAAGTATTTTAAACTTTGGTAAGTAATTTGCAAGGAAACAGCATGTTATAAACTGCTCAACAATTGAAGTGGCCCACCAAAAAATAAGAGACAGAAACCACAAGTAGTTATGAAAAACGACAATGGGTAACTTTAATTTTGTTTTTATATATAATTCTACATTAATTTTGTATATTTTGTTGGATTTTTATTTATATATAAAACCCAATAGTAATTGACTAACCTCTTTTTAAGAATTACCTTTCTGTGCTAAACGGCAGGCTAGATCTTCGCTTAACCAATTAGAGGGCATACTGGCATTATTTATTATCAAAATATTTGATATTCTGTATCAAAAATCGAAAAACACGGATTTTTGAAAATTCTATAAATTATGTTCCTATGCACTCGGGAACTAAATTCCTTTTCAAATTATTCAGTTCTGAAATTTTTATGATTCTACAAAACAAATCTTACATCAAAATAAAAGAATTATTTATAAATGGCATGTCAACAACCGGTGATGGCTTTTTGTTTCTAATAAACATGAAAACATAATCTTTTTTTTTTGGTGGGCCACTTCAATTGTTGAGTAGTTTAGTTATTTAAGCAATGAGGGCAGTAAGTACGTTTTACCGATTTGAGGACAATAGGTTTGGGGACTGAGGGCGCAGCCTGAATTACCCAATATTACCCGAAACCAGTTGTACTAACGCCTGAGATGCTTACGTTTTTTGCACAATCGAGTTTCTAAGTTAAATTGCAAAAAAAAATGCAGTGGTTGTTTTTATTATTACTGTCGCTAAGATTCATCATAAAATAAATTTTCTTATTACTTACCGCCCACAATACATGGCTCATAAGTTAGCAAAAATGCCTGATTGTGCAAAAAATAATTTTACTCTACTGAAGAAGGCCCTAAACTCCAAGTGACAATTCAGATCTAGCAGCATCTCATACATACAGGAGTTGATGCCTTGTATTTAGTATGTTTCAGATTTGTCAAATCATTTTTATATGTCACTTTAATCCAGGAACCCAGACTGAACTGAAAGAAAACCGAAAATTGAATCAAGACCCACATTTTTATTTAAACTGGATCCGAAATCTAAACCGTTATTTGTTTGAAGGGAAAATTTTATAAGTAAACCAAAACCTTTATCTTTTTCTGGTGTTTTTTGGTTTATAATTTGAAACTACAAAATAGAAACCAGAGCTTTCTATGCTCGTAATGCTGCAAGTCACCACTGATATAAAAAAAAAGTTACATAAGTGAATTGCTATTGTCTATACAAAACTATAACTGGAATTGAAACCATTATAAATATTCAGACTTAAACCAGAACCAGACTAAAACCGTTATTCCATTTGGGTTCAGGACCCTTCTTTAATTTTGACATTTTATTGTAGTTCACCCTAGAAAATGCCTTACTTCACTTTTTAAAGCCACCTCCACATGAAGTATAACAACTTTTGTTTTATTTACTACAGTTTTATGAAGAAAAACAGCTGCATACACAATTAAAATACAATAACTAGAGTATGCCATAAGATTGGTAATAAAAAAACTAACATATGTAAAAAAAAGCTTGGGATTTAGAAATTTGAATTGATGTCTTAGGAAATTCTAAAGCTAACATAATCAATATAAAGCTAGAAGTGCAATCGAACTTAATAACTTAAACCTCAATTACGCTAAATCCATGCTAACTCGAACTTATTGAGAATGACCAATGTCCAGCTTTTTGCATTAATAATGTCGTAGTACATTCTCTTAATGAATGAATTGATCAAATACACAAAATCTGATTTAGCATTAATTACTTAAAATTTGTTTCCTAAAAGCCCATAAGACGACTTTGGATGATTAATATGAAATTAGATTTCGTATATGGCTGCTTCATTAAAGAAATTATTTGCAACATTATTTATGCAAAAAACTGTGCATACATTTATGTAAAAATACTTTGATTAGTTAAAGTTTCAATTACTTGAAGCATTCTTTCTTTCCTTTCAAGTTCAAATTATCAAAGTTCGACCGTACATAAAATTTTCATCACAATGATAGGCATAATCAAATGATTTTACTAACAGAAAGATTAGAAACTGAGATATTTAAACAATTGGATGATTGTTTTCATTTGTTCTTAATGAAAACTTCTATAGCATATAAATGAATATTTCAAATGGATCATTTGATTGTTTAAATCTCTCAATTACTAATCTCTCGAATGGGTACTCATTCGATCATGCCCATCACTAGTTCTTTGTAGCATAACAAGTTTCTCCTCATTTATTTTATTTTAAAGCTATAAAATCATTCAGATTTTCAATTGAATCGAAGAATTCTTGAAATATTTAAATACTGAAGATGTGATCATCTAAAATGCAACAAGTGAGATTTCACAGTACTATGATAATGTTCAATGATAAAATCTTAAGTAGTTTACTATCAACTTAAACTTAATATAGTAATTCAAAATGAAAAAAGAAGCTGTACTTATCTAACAATAAATTAGGATTAAAATATTAGATATGTAAGTAAATATAACAAAACAGATATATATAGCAATCTAGAATTATCCAATAAATAAACAAAAGAATAATGTAAATCAATTAAAATGAGAAAATTAAAATGTGAATAGTTAAATATTAGATAAATACTGTTTCAACTAATGCCAATGTAAACACTGTTTAAAAGTACAAATTTTAAACGCCATTTTTGAATTTATAGGTGCGCTTTGTTGAATCAATTCTAATAATACTAAAATTATTATTAATAAAACAAGTTTGATAACAAATTACCCTGCAACATAGTAAACCCTGTATCACTAATATTTCAAATTCCATAAAAATTCATAGTTATATAGCTAAATACTAAATTAAATGTTGAAGTGTGTAGTTACAACAGTTGGCTATTTTGATTTTAACAGAATCTATGACACTTTTACAAGTTATGTTGCATGCTTAACTTTCATCATTTCAGGTTAAAAAATAGATTCACTAGTTTCATAGAAATTAATAGAATTGAGAAGAAAATGATTATTCTTGTGACATTAAAATCGTTAGTTTGAGCAAAGAAGTGCACCTTACATTGCATCCAAAACACAAACCAATCATAACTTAATAAAATTATGAAAAAATATTTGTCTTGAAAAATTATACGAGGCAAGATGCTATGTTACAGACAAATGTTTGAATATGATATTAATAAGATAGCTTCTCATTTCAAATAAATTATAATAACTACAAACTAAAAAATTATCAATCAATAATCCTCACTGGTTGTTTAAAAATTCTGTTTAAGCTATGAAGCAAGCTAGACTCAATAAATAACACAATAGAAATTTAGTCCTAACTATCTTTATGTACAAGATTTAATTTACTTTCAATTTCTAATATTACTGTATTTATATTTACTACTACATCATATAGATTTTGCTTATTATCTAATTTTAGTGTCAAAGCATAACATTCTTTGTATACATTAGTTAATTTGGAACAGTCTTTATTTATAGGTGGTTTTGATAAGCATAATTTAGTTAAATGACGTAAAGTACATTGAATACGACCCTGTAACAATCCAACAAGTGATTTCAAAGTTTTAAATGTTCCATCACATTCCACATCGTCTGCAATATTATCATCTAGTTCAATTTTCTTCTCAATTATCTGTTCTAACATTGGTTTAGTATCACAAAGAACCTCCAAACATTCTTGATAGTAATTCATTTTTGACTGAGGTAATGTCGAAGCTACAAAATAAGAAAGCATAAAAGTAAATATACTTTAACCATGTATACAGAATTATAATCTTACATTCTGCTAAATATTCTATCAGAGCACATCTCTGCATTTGCACAGTGAAATAATTTACGGCATCCATTGAAGCATAGAAAAGTGATATGGCTTTTTCATAATGCAATTTTGCTAAATGAACCACACCTTTTTTGTTTGAGGCATCATTTGGTAAATTTAATATAATACTATGGTTTAAAGATCCAAGTCGGTAATGAATTAGGCCAGCCCTAAACTGGTATAATGGAAATTTTGGATTATCTTCATCAAGATCACAGTATTTCAAAGCTTGATGAAGAGTTTCAGATACTTCTTTTTCAGCTTCAGCACGGCTCTAAAAACATATACACTTATCTTAAAATAGATCTTCAATATTTTACTAAAACTAAGTAGGAAAAGAATTTTTCTGTTAACTGTAAGATAATTAGGTAATCTTAACCTTAGGTCGGAATTTAAGAATCAACTCCCACCAACGGGGTAGCCAGGTCATACAGCAGCGGGGGCAAATTACAAGCAATGTATGCGTTGCAATAGTGACTTAGAATGGCCTAATAAACACATCTTGTAAAGTTAATACAGTTTATGATTTATAGCATTTTTGTTGCCTGTTTTACAGTGCTCTAATAATATACCTTCAGAGCACTCAAGAGCAGTAAATTGAAAACACTATTATTATCATGGAAAATAACAACATAAACTTTCTAATTTACAAAATATAGATTATTGTCATTTTCAACTTCAATTTCATTTGCATTTGTAAAACTAAATTATTTAATGTGTATCAATTGTGGTTTGATAAAATTTGTTTTGTAAACAATCATTCAACTAAATTCCAGGCAGTACAACAGTAGTTGAAACCACAAGGTCAAGGGAACCACAACCCAAAGCCTCAGCCACAAAACAGCAATAACAACAATCCATATTGTAATAAAAATAAAAACATATGTATAAGTATAGTGTGGTTGGTTTTTCATTATACTCATTAATTTTGTCAGAATAGTATTCCAAAAAATTCAAAAACTCAAGATAGTTTCTTGCTCTCTTTCCAATGACCTATAAAATGCCATCACTCATAAAAGAAAAGAACAGTGGTTTAAAGAATAGTTTTTAGAATGATTATGAAATTCTGAATAAAGCATAACTTTTATTTTTTCAATTGATCAATAAGTAACATCATAACAATAATAATAAGATTACCAAAAGTAGGCTTTGAACCAGGGCCATATTTTCCAATAGATTGACTAGGCTAAAGCATAGGGCACTGCATAAGAAATAGGCGCCACATTGAGTCCAATTATTGGTTAGAATTTTACAGAATATAGGTTAACTCTTGTAAAAGCAAAACAAAGAACACCTTCAATTATTATTGTTACCATTGTTACCTGTCATTTTGAAAATGACATTTATTGTTTTAGAAACTACTAGTAGCAAAAATTAGAGTTCCTATACAAGGTGTCCCAAGATATATGTCCATCACTATAATAACCCTTATTTTGAAAGATAGAGATGTGAGATTTAGAGAATGTGTATTAACGACCAGGAGGTACAATCCTATGAAATCAAAGAAATTTTACAGTTACAAATCACTTTCAATTTTTGCATAATAAAGTAGTATTTTTGCTTTAATCAATCAATTCAGACAAAAACTCTGCATATGGTACTGTATTTCATACTTTGATAAATCATACAATTAATTTAATAATTAAATTTAATATTAGGATATTTTACCCCAATTAAATCTTTATAAGCCAAGATGACTGACAGAAGTCATGCTTTTGTAGTGCTGCTTTCTTAAAATACCAGAAGTTAATCAATAGACAGATTACCTGTACTGTGACAAGTAAAGATGAATGGGTTGTAAACATTTGTGAAAAGATGTTTTTAAATTCAATTTTCCCATTTTTATATAATTTTATAATCTGACGATCCACCTATTATGATTATGCTATGTATCTGAACTTTGCCCAACCCTTATATATACAGGTGTAACTTAAATATTGTAACAAACTTGGAGAGGGTCACAGATTGTGAGGTAAGGTGATTTTAAGAAAAAGAATTTCTATAAACATAGCTCTGGAACTAAACAATTTCCAAAATACAGTGTTAAAAATTTCATTTAAAATTTCTTAGCTTTTCAATATTCCAAGAACAAAGTAAGAAATCGAACTGAGATTTTCAACATTTTTGTTACTCTAAGGCAAAAGTTTTCAACCGGTGTTCCATAAACTTGTTGCTAGTGTTCCGCGAAATTTTGAAAGATCATTATAAGATTCATCTTGATCTTTTCTTTATACTAAATATTTAGTCAAAAATCCCTCAATCTCTTTCCTGGTAAAAAAATCCCTATGCCGAGGAATTTATCCCTTAACCTGGCAACACTGGCATGCACAAAATCAAACTGGCAACATGTGCATGCTGTAAACACAGAGAACTAGCTTCTTGAGTGGATGTGCTCTATCTAAGTCAGTTATGTCACAGTCATTCATTGCATTTGACAAAATTCGTTTTGTAACTTTGTGTCTTAAATTAGGTAATACCCGGGTAATAATAACACCTTTTTACTAATAACTTGAATAGTAAATTATTATTTCTAATTTTTATTAATTGTTTTGATCATGAATTGAAAATTGAAATAAATATTTGCCATCCTAATACTGCAAAATGGATAGATTTATTAAACGAAAACATGAGCAAAGCATCATTGATGGAGCAAGTACAAGCGGAAGCAGTAAGAATTATGTTGCTGCAAATACGACTCATACGGAAGATAAAATTATACATAGTAAAATAAGAAAGATTAATAGGCAGCATTCAGACGAATATTTAAGAGAAAGAATGTCAAATTCCATAATGTATTGCATGTGGAGAAAAATTACTACGAAGCATGCCAATCTTGCATCAAAAACTAAAAATTACTCTGGTAAACATGCAAGTTAAAAAAGTAAAACATTTTGAAAAAATTGCCAAAATTTCTGATAAGGCTCAAATTGGTAATTATAAGGTAGTGGAATTAATTGCATTAAAACCACACACCATAGTCGAGTCTCTTGTTTTACCAGTATGTTGTGAGATAGTAAAAATTATGTTTGGCAACGATGCAAAAAAAACGAAATAATGAAAATTCCTCTTCCAGACGATACTATAAAAAGACAAATTAAGGATATGTCAGATAATATTGAGGAAACAGTTACAGATAAACTTTCCAAATGATATTTTGCTCTGCAGATTGACGAGTCTACTGACATTAATGGTAAAGCTCATACACTAGGATTCGGTTAATGAAAACAAAATAGTGAATTAATTACTATGCTGCAGAAAACTTACCGGATGTACGTACAACAGGACAAGACATTTGTACGGACGGTGTTCCATCCGTGATAGGCTGTGTTAAAGGATTTGTTAGCCTTGCAAAGACAAGAAACTCAGATATCATATCTACACACTGTTGTTAACACAACATTTTCAGCGACATTAAAATCTGTATTGGACCAAATTGTAAATATGGTAAATTACATTAAGTCAAGACCTTTGAAAACTTGCTTCTTTAGAAAATTTTGCTTGTCTATGGAAGCTTAATACGAAACTTTGTTTTTGCACACTGAAGTAAGATGGTTATGTAGGGGTAAAGTGATATGTAGATTTTAGAACTTAAAAATGAATTGTTGGCTCTTTTCTAGGATGAAGATACAGATTCTTTTGTAAAATGCCTTAACAAATGACACTTGGTGTACCAAAATGGCATATTTAGCACATATTTTTAATTATTTAAATAGCGTTAAAACAAGTATCCAAGGAAGAAATGAAAATATTTTAACATCGACGGACAAATTGTCAGCATTTCAGAAACAGATATCTCTTTGAAAAAATCGTATATTAGAAAAAAATACAGTAGATATGTTTCCTTTAATTCAAGATAAAAATGTCAAGGAAATTGTTTCCATTGTGAAAGAACATTTAATGTTCTTGGATAAAAAGTTTGAGAATTACCTCCCATCCTTAAGTACTGAATGTTAGGACGGGATACAAAATCCATCCAATAAGTAGTGAATCTTCCTTACATGAAGAAGAATTGATTACCTTGTCAACGGATCATACTCTGAAAATGAAGGAATTTTGAATTTCTGTTCAAGAAGAATACCTGCACTTTCCAAAAAGGAAAAGTAAAAGGAATATTCATCCATATTTCTGTTGTTAGTTTTACGACTTGAGTCGCTTTGTTTATTATTATTAACTCTAGTGTTCCACAAGATTTTGTCAGATTCAAAAATGTTTCACGCCTGAAAAAAAGTTGAGAACCACTGCTCTAAGCTGTCTACTATTTTACGTAATTTTGTTTGATGTCCTTATCAGAGACAAGGAAATGAAAAGGGAGCTAGCTCATTACCTTCAACAACCTATGGCAAGCTCATGTGTTACTTAAAAAATAGAATGCAATGATTCGTATCGCAATCCTTGACAGAAATTAAGCCTAATTTGTCATATAACTTTTTTCCCTATTGTGTACCATTTCCAAGATGCAGGATGCCAAAGTTTACTTAAAAACAAGAAATTATAAATTAGACTTTGACATCATGTATCTCGAAAACAGTGCACTTTAGGAAAAAAATTTCCAGGTACGTTTAGGCAATTTAGGTTAGAAGCTGGTGTTGAAAGTTTGAATTTTTTAAAATAAAATGCGCTTAAGCTACACCAAAAGGACAAAGAATTAACAATGAATATTCACTTTATGTAAATAATGGCTTAATTCAGCTTGAGAATTGAAATATGCAGTAAACAATATACTATAAATAAACCCAAATATTTTTCAATTTAGTTCAGTATTTCTGCCACCAGAGGCATCATGGCTCTTTTGAATTGCCTATACACAACACATATGATCAAACAAGCTCTAATTTAGAACATGCAGTTTCTGTTTAAAGACTACCAGGATCATTAGAAGAATTATCGCACTCCTTTTACACAGTTAAATATTCAAATATTCATCAACACTATGTCACATATGAAGTATTCAATAAAGATTTAATTGCAATTATATTAAGAAAACAATTACATTTAGTCTTGTTACATTACTATACCATCCCTTCCTATTTCATGTGTCAACTTGTTTTGAAATGTTTCTAATTTTCATTTTACTCAGTTCATTTCTTACAAAAATTTACGGTATCTACAGTTAACAAAGAAAAATCTTACCAACTGTTTGAAAATGTATGTCAACACAAAAAGAAACATACCAAAGAAGGATTTGGATGATCATGTAAAATAGTGGCCATAGTAAAAAGTGCTGTCGAAAGTTCCCATTTTACAACATCCCATATTCCTGGACAATGATTGCGATCATTTAAAACTTGCAAGGCTTTTTTATAATTCATAAAGGCTTTATTATAATGCAACTTTTCTTTATTTGTTAATTCACATCTTTCAGTTGGCGAACTAGCATGTGCTAAAATACGATGCAAATGGCCCATGTTGGTATACAATAAAGCTACATTATTATCATTCTTAATTTTTTCGAACATTTCAAGTCCTTTCTTTAAGTGTGGTTCAGCTTTATGGCAAGAATCAAAAATAACCAATTCAGATGAAGAGTTGCGAGCTCGATTTAAAAAGAAGGTGCCTAGTTCATTGAGGCTATTGCCCAATCTTAGAAGAATACTTTCAGATTCTCCATATTTCAAAGCTTCACTGTATAATTCCACACCTGTTAAAAATAATTAAATAAAGACTAATAATAATTCTTCAGTGGTTACATTTACACTCAACATTTGTTCGTACACAAACTTTTTATAATTAAAATTTAAAAATTAAAAACAGAGACTTTTACAATTAGAATATAATTAGTACAGACGGATTTGTGAAATGACTTATGGGTTTTTTATTAATGGTTTTTTTTTGTTGGCCTCCCATGCTAGCTATTCATGAGCCACCACTGTTTATTCAAAAACTCTAAAGTGTCAAGAGCTAATGCACCCTAATAATGGTATTAAATAACAAGAAAAACAAAGAGTATTTACCTTTTAAAAGCATTTGTTCAATTGTTCGTATTTCATGAATTAATACACACTTCATGCTGGATTCAACATATTTTATATTATACAGCTGCTCATCTTTTTCAAGTTGTTCTTTCATTTTCTCATCTTCTTCCAGATAGGTATTAAATTCATTTTGGTGTTTTTCTACTTTATTCCATGTTTGAACAACCATAATGCAGCAATCGCCAGCCCTTCCTAACAAACAATCTTTCATTAAAGTATTCGAGGAATGATAGAGTTTGCTTAGGACATGATGACAACGAACCAAAAGCCCCAAGTTACGAAGACTAGCTCCATAATTAGCTGCAACATAATGCTGTTCTGCAAGTGTCGCGTAAACTAGTTCTGCTTTTTCATACAAAAGTATTTTTAGATGATGTTTCCATGATACATGATCATCATTAAAATCTTGCCAAGTAGGTAATGGCTGCGCTTCTGCTTTATTTTTAAGCAAAAGTGCATTAGGAGATTCAAAAACACTTGTAGTACTACCACTACTTGCTTCTGTTCTTTTTCTACTCTTCTCTTTTCGTTTTTTAGTTTTCTTATTGTTTTTCTGATTTACTTCTGCAGCTCCTTCAACATCATTATTTGCAGTAATTTTAGTGTATGGCATAGGTATTGGTTCAAACGGTTTTGCCATTGGTATCTCCTCATCTTCAGGAATTGTTTTACTTGATTCACCATCATCGTTTGTTTTTTGAAAATATTGTAAACAACCTAATCCAGCAGCTACATGACGAAGTGCTTGTAAGCAACGTTCTTCAACTGATCCTACTATTGGTGGAGGACGTTTGTAATGATTCACAAACTTGTCATGTAAGTGGTCTGAATCCAATATTAATATTTTTGTATCTTCTTCAGTTTTCTCATCTGTAAAAAATTTGATGTTTCAGTTCAAGTTAGTTATTTTAACAAAATATCTTACCAGGAAGGTCATCATCAAATATAAATTCTGCATCCTCTGTTTCTTCTTGTTCTAAATTAGGTGCTTCTGGGTTAGTATCTGCTGGAATGTATAAATCAGATAACATGTAATGGGAAGAAGTTACTATTTCAGGATACTTTGTTTCGGCCAAAAGCTTTATGCAATTTTTCAATAACATCCTTACAGTTCCCGGTTCTTGCCTCTCACACGAATGTTTCATATTGCGTGCTACTCTATATAGTAACATAGCAACTGGGACTGTAAATGGATTTTCATCTTTTTCGACTGCATATTTCGAACATAAAGAAGTAAGATCATATAATTTAACTACATCCTCATCTTTTGGTTTAAATAACCAATATGTATGCCCAGCTTTTGTAGCATTAGATTTTAAGAATGATAAAATGCTTTTAGCCACTTCTCTTATTACAGTAGGGGAAAACTTAGAGTTATCCAAATGAGGTAAATCTTCAGTTTTTATTAATTCATACTTTTGGACAATTCCATTTAAATGATAGCACATTACCACTTCTGGTACATTCGACATTAAATTATCTAACCAATAATCAATGCCTGTTAAGACATTAATTGGCTTACTCATGTCCCTAAGCCTTAGAGAAATGCAAGGATGGGTTCCTTGGCCAAAAATCGGCATATCAGTACCAATTAGCATCCGAATATCTTCAAAGGTCCATATAACATTACGATTATACTTATGTACATGTGAACCTGGATCAGGAACTTCTTCAGGTGAAGGTTCATGCAATACTGGACCTTCCACTGGAAGATGTCTATTGTCATGCCATTCGAGGCTTTCATTGCCCCCATTTTCACCAAGACTGTGGTATAGAAACTTAGAAACCAAGCTTTTTTGTCGTAGTGCCTTTCGACTTCTACTTTTAAAATAAACGGTGCTATCATATGGTTGTTCTTGATTTATATTATCTTTAAACATATCAAAAAAAAATCTTTTCAACCATTCCCATTCAGTTTCAGCCGTTCTCAAAATATGTTTATAAATATCAAAATCATCAAGAAGTAAAGTGTTTTCAATTCTATGAACCATCATACTAACTGCACCTTTATGATAAGGAATTTTCAAGAGATTTTTTATATTTTCTGCATCTGATACTACATCCACTTCCCCTACACAATCAGGAAACATATGAGCCATTCGAAAGCTGAAAATTCAATAAAACTACTATATGTAACAACAAGAGAGCTTATAGAATTTTACTAAAAGTACTCTGTACCTGCTAAATCCTTGTTGTTCATATAAAACGTGTTGAAGTCCATAAGAATCAACAGAACTACTAAGCCAATTTGAAGGTGGTAAATTTAGATCTGTATTACATTGTAATTTTGTGAATCTTGCAGGATATGGTACTGAATATTTCACAACAGCTTTAGATTTGACTTCTTCATAAGGTTGTGAACTATTAGCTTCTTCCATGACTGCTTAATTTTTCCCAACTGGAAACTTAATAATTTATACGAAAGACAATAAAACCTAAAATTGAAGAATAATATGTCAGATCAAAAATTAGTTTAGTAAACATTTATAATGTGTGCTTAATTTCATTATGTAAAATAAAAAAATTAAGAAGTTTCTAGAAAAATATATTTGTTTATATTACAATTTGATACGGAAGCTCTAACCTTTACGCTCACCAACTATTATTACGAAACTTTTAAAATGTGTCAGCCAATCTTGTATATAAAATATATTTATATTCAACTTCCAGAATATAGATATAACATCAAAACTAAGTTTATTTGCACAAATTTATGTAAATCAGTATAAAACTTCACATAGGTATATTCCACTAACAGGTTATCACAAATTCGCAACGTCCGCACAGTGTTGCCGATGCATAAACGGCAAAAGTCTACCCTGCTGCTACTTCATTCCAGGCAGTGGAAGTAACGTGTTACATGTAACGCGTTACTTGTAATTAATTACATTTTTCAGTAACGCTAGAGGTAACGCGTTACTTTATAAAGACACAATAAAGTAATTGTAATTAATTACAAAAAGCGTGTAACGGTAACGACTTCAGCTAGTTACGTTTGGCGTTACTTGAATAATCAATTTTCAAATTTAGTTTTACCGGCACAAGAATTGTTTACTTTTAACATTTTAAGGTATCATAAAGTTTTCAGAAAGAATTGTTTGTAAATACGTGACAGATTAATTCTACCAAAAAAATTTATAGAATCAAAGTAACTGACAGTAACTTAGTTACATATTTGCAGGATAACTGTAACGGTAACTAGTTACTTTTTAAAATCAAGTAACTCTAATTGTAACTAATTACATTTTTTGATAAGGTAACTGTAACTAATAACTTTTTTAAAGTAACTTTCCAATGTCTGCTTCATTCACACCCATTTTTGGATATGAGGACCAATGAGGGTGTTTTTTTTTCGCTTCCGAACGTTATTTTTACAAGTGGGGTGTCCCTATGAGCCCTCAACCGACACGGGATCTGCCTCGGAGTCCAGATTGACAGGAAACCCCCAAATCGACGGAGTCCTAAACTGGCACAGTGAGGTCTCCCTGGGAGACGCTTTTAATAAATTAGCGAACAAAAACACCTGTTTCACAGAATTTTACAATATGACAAAAAGTTGATATTTTAGGGCATTTTTAATAAAATCGCTACTATATAAAAAGTCGCTACTTGGGTTAAAGAGTAAGCAGCAATTAGCAGCAGTGAAAGGTTCCTAGACGGTAATGCCCGCTCTAGAAAATATTTTGTCTTCTCTAATACAATAGAAAAAGAGTGGTAAAACATCTATACATTTAATTCGTCCTACCAGAAATGTTATTATTTGCTTGTCTAAGCTTTTGCTTCTGGCTACAACCCTGCATGTGATCAAGTGCAATTAGCAGCGCTGTCGGTCAAAGATTTTTGGACGATCGACAGTAAACTATTTAGTTTCCATAAAGGCAAAGATAACACTTTTAAAACAGCTTTCTTGAATGCTAGCAGCGTATAGGTTTGATTGCTACCCGAAGTTTGAATTCAAGTCGGGCCGGCCATCAATTTTAAAGATTTATCGGGATTTTCGGGCCTGCGTTGGGTCTGTTGGTAGTTCGAACCTGTTGGACAGTTTGGAGATGTTGGGTTTGTAAGTTGTCCGGGTCTGTCAGGCCATTTGGACCTCGTTGTCGGACCTGTTGCGAGCTTATCAGGTCGGTCGGACTTTTTGGGCCATTATTTTTGTACTGATCCGAAGCGGACGATTTTCATACTGCTTCGGACAGAAATCTTTTTCGTACTACCCGGATGCTCTATTTTCGTACTGAATCTGACCGAAGGATTATCGTACTGACTTGGACAAGCGTTACTTTTGTACTGACCCGGACAAGCATTATTTTCATACTGAACCGAAGAGGAGGATTTTCATCCTGTAGCGTAAAGGCCTGCACACACCGGTTTGTTTCTTGGTCAGGTCTTTGTGCGAAGTGGCCCAAAGCTCGGGTTTAGATCGAGCCGAACCGGGCCTCAATTCAAAAATCTGTCGGGCTTTTCGGGCCTATCAAACTGTTCAGGGCTAGTCGAACCTATCAGATTCTCTCTAGTTTTTGTGTCCGATCAAAAAGTTACCAGTTTTTTCGGGCCGCGTCAAGTTTATACCCAGTCGAACCGGGCCTGAAAATTTCGGCCCGTACAGAGCTCTACCTTGCTTTATTCGGGTTGTGAAAATGGTCAACTAAAAAAGTTGTTTGAAAATCTATTACTCTAACCT